>RXPK01001320.1:0-71688 GCA_004143645.1 Protaetia brevitarsis | reverse complement strand
TCTTCAAACGACGCAGCACTATACAACTCAAGGGCGTTAAAATTCATGCTCAATACTTTACAAATAACTTATTAATTTACACTTAACTACGGATTATATTTATAACTGACTGCCACAGCTACCTACATTATACAATCACTCATGTAGATTATTGCTAATTACCATATTTACATCACACCCACTTATTCCTATATACAATCTAACTCCTTCCTTTCCAGTTGCATGGAGCTACAGACTTTTCGATAGCACTGTAGATTATACCGAACACGTAAGAGATCGCCTCTATCGAGACTATCACCATATGCGTTCCCTGCCATATGCCGTTCAACCCACATTCGAAAATCGAAACACTTTCTGCTACCATGTATGGGTACAGTGTTGGGTTGACGCTCTAAACCTTATTAGCGTGACAAACATCGTATGTCGTCGCTTATATATGAACGTTGTTGTGTCGTCTATAATTGTAAGTCTCCGGCGCTTTTTCACATCGAATCCATATTAATTTATGTAAAATGTTTTATCATTTACGGTGTATTGATGATGATTGATGTCTCATTTCACAAGCATTGACGTTTACGTAAGTGGGTAGGCATATGCGTCCAATTAATTATGGTAGTTAATTAGGATAGATTGCAAGTAAATTACCTGATCACGATGAGTAATATTTGGATAAAGATGTTTTTATTAAAATGATCTATAGTTATAGAAAAATGATTTGTTAAAGAATCGAAAAGATAATTATGGATTAGAGGTGCGAATGGGCCGGGCTGATCCGTTTTGGTCCGGGGAAATATTTCACCAGGGGACCAGGCGCGGTTTGCATAATACTCCAAGATCGTCCACCCCCTCTAACTCGAGCCAGACATGTAAATGTTTTCTTAGACTAAAAAATGTGACGACCCACTTCAACATCCTCTCCCAAGGTAAAACTTCAAATTTCATTAATTTCGTGTTAGGAATTTAAATGACGATCACCAATCTCCTCTGAAGAGTAACTAAGTTATTTCCAAACACCCCCCCAGCGACTTGTTCGTGCCGCTTTATCAGAGATGAAAGGGTACAGAACTTCTGGTCCACACCCTAGTTGAGATGATGTAGGTTGACTGCCACTGTATTGCATAATGAGTCGCTGAATTATAAGGTGAACTTGTCAGGGATAATGCTTGAAAAAAAATAATGTTGAAATAAAGGTATGCCTGGAATCCCACTAATTTTATTTTGCGAAGAAGTTGAGATAGTTGAAAATTACACATTTTTTAGTGCAAAAAAAGAGTTAATTTTATTTTACAAATTTTTTAAACTATTTGCTGTGAAACATGTTCTTAGTTTTTAAGTTGTCTAAATTATTTGGCCAAATAATGAATTTTATACCTAGACAGTGTTATTTTTTTAATCGAATATACTTCGATGCCCCTTTGAGAAGGTCTTGATTCGAAGCTGGATGGGATTCAAAAGCAAACATTTTCTTTCTTCATCTCTTGACTCAAGTCCATAATTCTTATAAGGGAAGATAGGAATTGGTTTAATATGTAGATGGTGTTTCAAACTTTAAGGGCGAAGTTTTAAACACCATGTACATATTTTAATTTCTAATTCTGATCCAAGGTTTCTAATTTATATTTCTTTCTATCAAACTTTAGTTTTTGATTTTAACACTAAATATAAGTCAATGTCATATGTTTATTTGGATTGTAAATATTGTGTAAATTATATGTTCTACATAATTATTAAGTCAACATGTTCACCGGCACTAGTTGCTACAACTCTTTAGGGCCAATTGTACAAAACTCCATTGAACCTGAGATCAGTTGAACGTAAGATCAACAGTGATCTTCGTTCAACGTTAAGTGCATTGTACAAAACTATTTTCCGAACGGTTCAGTTGAATTGAAATCATTATGTCATTGTTCTGTCATTTTGCTGTCATTTTGCTTTGGTGAAGAAAACGAACTAGACAATTCGCTCCAATTTGTGTGAACCACTTGGAGATTTGGAGATAAGATTGATTAGTTTTATGGTAAACATACTTATGCTTCATGTTATTTGTGTTCTGTTGCAGTAGAAATGAGAAAAAAATATATTATTTATTAAATATGGCCTTATTTCATAACCGCTATCAACGACAAGCAAATTATCTCCATAAACACCACATTCAAACTCAGCCAGTTTATTTGAATTGCAAAATCAAAATATATGAGCGTCATGGCAGCTACTAGCCATCTAAACACATGTTTCTGATTTTCAATTGCGAATCGCATATTACTTGACAGTTGAACGAAAAGTAGCCCTTCCTATTTAATGCCTCTGCATTATTAGTGCCAGGTGAAATGATTTTGATATGGTACAGTATAGAGCTCCCATACACCGTAGAAACCTACTTGGGTATATTATTGTAAAAAAAAAACCTTTCGGAAGAGCATATATATCAGCTTCAGTTGGGGGCGTTTGAATAAATTTATGATTGAGGTTAGCTATAGGTCTAATTACTTTATACGGTTACACACACGCAGTAACTTGATCAATGCTACCAAAGTCTCCTACTACCTGTAGAAAGCATCCTGTAGCTGAGAATCGTAATGTAAGCAACACTATTTCCGGGGATGAAAGAGCATGACTTCTGATAAACATATGTACCTAACATAAAATAGTGATTCCTATGTAATGCCCAAACAAATACATTCTATAATTTCTATCTTATTTGAAATTGTATCAGCTATTTCACCTATTACATATTTAACTATCTTTTGACAACCTAAATCTTGCTTTGAATTCGCCTTTACTCCTCCTTTCGAAGTGATTTAGTCGCTCTCGTAATCTTCGGGTGTCTTACATGATCAACAAACTCCAAAAAAATCTCATCATCGGTTAATTCTTCTAAATACTCCATTTTTGGAAAATGATACAACAACAATAATCTGCTCAAATATTTTAGACAATTTGTTACAGCTATAGTGACAGTTGACTTTGAACCGGGCTTAAACCTTTGCCGCATCGTTCAACACTGAACTTGCTTCGTACAATGCAATTTTCCAGTAAACTAAATTCAACGATGATCTTTCATTGAACGGCCTTCGTACAATTGGCCCTTATTATAGATATTTGCAGCTTCACCTAAAAACCCCAAGTTCTTAAATTAAATTAGTTTCCTATAGAATGAAACGCTATTCTTTTAAAAGGGCAATCAGTGAATAAGCGGCGGGCTGATGGGCGGGCTGGACTGGCAAGTGCGATGGCCCGGGCCTGGCCGAGATAATTGCCAAAATGCGCACCTCTAGTTAGGAGTAAATAAAGCCAACATATTTCTGGGTTTTTATTAATAAATCAATTTATGAGCATGAGCACTAATCCAAACACTATAGCAGCAAGAGGAGAAACAAACTGGAAACACTTTTTTTTCTAATTGCACAAATGGCATTTGTTAGTTTCTGTCATTATTGTTTAATCACACTTTAATCAAGTAAGCCTACCGGCTACCGAATACTTAAGAAAACAAGGGGTATAATTTAAAAAATAAAAATTGGGGAGGAGGTGAAAGAGTACGAGGATGTTAATTAAGACAGAATCTTATGTACTATCTTTAGCAAAGTAAATGCGAATCGAAGCTGCATAAATCTTCGATTATTAATGCAATCGAAGTTAGAGCACACTGAAAGAGTATTTATATAATTATTTACAAATAATTCTGAATTACGCATTGCTCGGTACGCAGTATTTGTAGTTTTGGTTGCATAAATAATCGAAGATTTGTGAAGCTTCAATTCGCATATACTTGTAAAAGATGGTACATCAATGTTTAAATTAAATACCTGGGAAAATAGAAGTGAGACATCCTAAATACACCATTCTTTGGGAAAACATTTCATGTAATGATATAATTGAATAAAAGAATTATGAATCAATCCAAACAGAACAAAATGACTGCAGTGTTGCCAGGGCGTTATGCAAGAAGCACCACAAAAAAAATCCCAATCCAGCAAATCATTCTCTAATATTAAATGATGAAAAATATTTACAATTAATGTATTTGATTTTAAAAATTATTATTGTTTATACAGCAAACCATAACTTCTATTTATATAATTATCCTCTTAACATATCTACAATTGGTTTATAGAACAATAAAATCCTCAATTTTCCCAAATTTAAAACAGTTGCCCAATTTTAATAAAATTTTAGCAGCTTTATATTGAGGTTATAGACTATGGATTTGTGAAATGCCACATTCCTTGTGAGTACGGGTGGGTCATAGCAACAGAACAAAATCACAGGAAAATGCAACTTTTATTGTACTGTGTGCTAATTTGATTTACTGCTGTTTCTAACTTATGAACGATTAATAGAGAACACAAAAATGCAAAATACTGTAATTTTGAAAAATTTAAGTATACATAAATTGAAATTTCGTTGAAAATGTTAGTGACTGTGTAGATATTAGTGTGGTAAAATATTTTGTAGGATAGAAGTCAAAAAGCGTAAATAAAACTTCTTGTAATTTAATCCAAGCTTTATATTTATATTAATATCTTCTTCAGGGGTACATTTAAAATTGTACAAGATTGACATATGTAATAGAAATATTTGCAATTTTTTTTTATGAAGTTAAAAGTATACATTGAGGTTAAAGTTTAATTTTTAATTTTGAAATTAAACAAAGGGCAAACGAAAACGAAAGAAAATAGGCCGAAAGGGGTTTCATTAAATTATGGAAAGTGAAAATTCTAATTTAGAAATGCTTGATTGTGATAAAATCTAAGAAAAATGGAAAACCATAAATTGAAATATAAATAAAATTTAAAATAAAAAAAAAATACATTCTTATTACATATAATTCCAAATCCTCGTCTTCTTATTCTTCTACATCGTCCTCCTTTTCCTCATCCTGTTCATCTTTATCTTCCTCTTCATATTCATCACCTTTTTTCTTTGTTTGGGCCTATTATTAACGCTGGCATATCTGCATCAAGTTGCCATAAAATAAACTCGTATATACTGGGTGAGTTTGTTACCTTGAGATAACGGAATATCTCTAAAACACTACATCAAATCAAAAAAAAATCTTAATAGATTTTTTTCATAATGCAGGGGCTCACTGACTTGGTGTGCGAACTCGGGTCCCCCACCTCACCCCCTCAGAGTGGAGGGGAACAACTTTAAAATCTAAATGGGAATCCCCATTTTGTATTGCAGATTCGGATTCTACGCCATCAAGTATGTAGTTTTTGTTTTTGAAACTTTTTTTTCGATTCGTAACAGATTGCGCTGTAATCGCAAAGAACATGATTGTGAACGTCTAGAAAAGATACACAAAAAAGAGAAGCAAGCAAACATGATTTTGTGTTTTTTTATTTTCAATTAAAACATGGATAAAAGATAGTTGAATATGTGAATTTCAGCGTCATACGTAAAAGCCAAAATTTTAGGTTTCGATCGCGATTCTGACAACTGCGTGTTGACACTTTTTCCAAGAGATTTTCGCCGAAATTGGCACGTTGTCTAAAACCTGCAAAATAACGAAATCGCCAACGCGATTTAAGAATATTCCTCGACAAACAGAGCGCACCAGAAAAGAACATACGCGTTAACCGTGAGCAAGTAGTCCAAGAGATCCAGCCGATCGTGATGGATACCATAAGAAGAACATTAACATTGCACGCATTTTAGAAGCGTAAAATTATTGTAACCTTGACACCCTGCACCTATACGTATATGGAGCAATTAGATGCAATGGACCGATGCAAGCAGCAGCCTGGAATTATACATAAATCAGAAGAAATCTCTCGCGAGTTCTCGATACACCACAAGAATTACATGTTTCGCGGAATAAAAATTTCTTCGTCGATTAAAAATCCGATCTAGTTTCCGGGATGAATGCCAACTTCATAATATAACGGTGAAATTTTTACTATACTTGCGGACGGATAGGTACAATAGACTGAGTTCCAATTTATTGCTAATTATATCGTTAAGTGCTAAACGATGACCATCACACATAAATACGCGATTCAGTGTTGGATTAGATAATTCAGCGCTAAAATACCATAAATAGACATGATGAACGTTCAAGGCTGCGTTCTCGTCTATTATAAATAAATATACTATGTAGATGCATGTGTAATAAAGAACCGGTTATTCGCTGTTCGACGACAGTGCGATGCAGACGAACGATAAAGTATTGGATTTCTCTTAGCGATTTCGCAAGAGCCTCTTTACACGAAAATATTCCTAGATATTATACCTAACCACAAACTTGACCAAACAATGACATTATGACATATCGTGACCAACATAATAATGGCAATAATATGATTCATTCTCACATTTAAAATGCTTATTATCAGCAACGATAAATATACTCCTCGTTTTCATAAAAGTTGTGATCATTGGACAGCTATAAAAGACGCCAAAAAACATACACTTACATATAAGTTATTAACTTAAATAAAAATAATAAACAGCTTATCAATATGGTGTATTGATTGATATTAACAATAGTGTTACTCTTGCGCCATCTATTAGTAGTTAGTTAAAGCTGAACTGCTGAAAAGTTTTGCAGACACCCATTGAAGGAGATCCCAGTTTAAATTATATACACAGCTAAGTTTTTTTAATGGCAAAGCTCATTTAATAAGTAACTGTTAATTGAATTAAAATTTTAATAATTGGAATGGATATTGTTATAATAGCTCCCTAATTTGAGAATATTTTTACGGACACGGAGTGATCCGTAAGCTTGAAAGGAATAGTAGATATTTTTTTAACGAAACATTTTGTATATATATATATAGTTTATTGTGTTCCATATTAAATCCTGAATATAATAATAGAATAATAATAATATATAGTCTTTATTGGATGCCCTTACATACTAACTACATAATCATACAACAAAACATAAATTCGGTGTAGGAGGTACACTTCTCACAGGAAAAATCGGGACACCAGCAATCGTGAATTTTAAAATTTCTTGGGTGTAAATGCAGCTTTCAGAGGATATATGCACTTATCAAAGCCATAAATCACTTTTTTGTGTGTATTATTGCGATCAAAGGTAAAGACTAAAAATTTAAACAGAAATACAAATATATATAGAGAAAAATGTTTATACATTAAACAAACACATTGGAATTTCGGTGGCGGTATTTCCTTAGAAATACCGAATATCAAAATACATATTAATGCAAAAAAATACATAACAAATAAAAGGCCTCTTGAGTAGACGGCACCATTTAGAAATACACATATATGTATTTAACTTGTTTGATGTTATGTATAGATAATTCTTTTTTGAAGAAAACATATGGCGATGGATTTTAAAATTATATTACCTATTACTACGATATTAGTTACTTAGTTTGATTTATGCTAGCGAGTATTGCTTTAGCAATAGACAATATGTCAATCAGCCTCCTGAGTTTTTGAACAATGTGATTTTCACATTGATTAATCACACTATTATTGATGTATTCATTATTGTTGTTGTTTAGTATTCTTAAATATTGTATTACTACAAAATATTTTTCTGTTTTAAAAAATTACCAAAAACAGTTTAAGATTATTTATAACATTTTTACAGCAATTAATTTCGCAAAGAAATTACTTATTTTATTAACCCTCCGTTTATTGTATTTTCAAGAAATATATCTCAACTATCGCCTGTGTAATCCAATGTTGTTCTATTTTATTGAAATATAGCTAACACTTTTAGTCTGTAACACAGCTTCAGGCAGTAGCAACGAAAAAGTATTTAATGTATCAAATTCAAAACTAAATATTTTAGCACTAACTGAGATTGCTGAACAATATGCTTTCTTACAATGTTTGTTATGTATTATAAATCCAATAATATTTTAAATAATTGTTAATTAAACCTGTCGTTTTGTAAAAGAGACCAGTGTTAAAGATATCCACTAGCTCAGCTACAGTAAATAATCATAGTATAGTAGTAGTAGTAATCATAGTGAAGACAGAAAACAATTTATATAACTGTCAAACAATTAGTCAAATGTGCTTCTTGTAATTATTCTTACATTTCTTACTCATTTTCGCTATTTCTTTCAAATTATTTGATTTTGTTATATATCTGCTTAGTTTGTTTATTTTTTTTTACTTCTTGGTTGTTTATTATTGAAAATAGATTTTTCGAAAGAAAAATTTAATAATAATAATAGTTTATTACATATTACATTACATACATATACAGGTATTCCACGTAAGTGGTTCATTAAAAGTTTATGATGTTCTACTATTTACTTATATTTGAGATTTTGGCACCATTATCTGTTCGATTGGAACTATAAATGTGAATACTTTAACCAAAATATCACTTCCGGTTGACCGGAAATGGACGTCAACTTTGTTATTTTTAATAGAATGATATAATTTTCTTTACATTTTTGGATTCTACGGCCATAAATACGTCAGTCTTTATTAGCTATTCCTATAGCTACATGTTGCCATTTTTGAGTTATTTAAGATTTTCTTTTTTTTTAGTAATAATCATTGCCTCATTCTGAAATTAATATCGCGGTTAATACTGCAAGTAGAGACTGCAAATTTGCTATGTTATGAATGTAGATGTAACTCTAAGAAATGGTACGCACACTTCGCATTCTAATATACAGGGTGTTCAAAATTGAGAAATCAAATGACATATTTTCGAATGCAGAAAAGTCAATTTTCTTAAACAGAACACCTGTATTTTAATTCGAAATTGGGAAGTAAATATCATCCTCTATCCATTTTGTATCAGTACTCTAATAGATTTTGAGATATGAGCAACTCTTTGTTGAACAATCTAAGTAGCTCTATGCTTAAATGTTTGCAGATAACTCTGAATGGAATTAACGTCAAATTCATTGTCTAACCATAAGTGTGTGTGTGTGTGAAGAAACGACTGTTCGGGGAAAATACTGTTAATATAGCCAGCCTAGTGTTACGGTTTTTTTTACTTCGCTTACCTCGAATTAGTTCTCCGCTAGTCTTTTCGACAAGCTTTTGCAACGCTATTTTTTCTATTTCCGTACTCTACCTTCAGAGATGCTCCTACGTCTTGTATTTTCACAACGTAAACTTTATCGTTTAATTTTTGGCTTTCAAATTTTGTTTTCTTTCCCCTGTTTGTGCGGTTTAGCTAGAATTTAGATCTTTTAGTCTCATTTACTTACAGTCAGTTTCTAACACTTATTACAGTCTTAGATTTTCGTTTAATTTCTTTCAATTTTAGTAAATTCCTTCAATTCCCATGTTTGACAGTTGACGTTTCATTTCTAGGTAGGTTAAGATATGTTTGTTCTGCACATGCCGGTAGTATCGATTCCCACGCTTTGATAGATCTGTTCAATTTGCCGATCGATCGTGTTCCTTTCATCTGCCCTATTTTGTGTTTACATCTTTTCGACGTCAGAGGGCCACCTCTATGTCTGTATTTTTATTTTATCTATCTGTCTTCTGATTGGTCGTGTGACGATTTCCTTCCTTCCGGCTTGCTGGCCATTCTGTGTGGTTGTTTAGAGGCGTTCTCACGAGTAATACTTCCTATCTTCGGAATTTTTGGATATTTTCACACATTTGTGGATTTAATTGGAAGTTTACTGGAAATATTCATTGGCTGTATATTCGCTGGTGTTTGGTGTGGAATTTTAGTGAATATTAAAGCGGATGTGTCCGATAAATTGGGATATAATTTGAGAACACGCGCGTCTGTAACGCCATATCTGTTTCTTTCTTCTCTTCGTGGTAAAACCTCGTTATTTAACGGTAAGCAGATCTTGTCATTTCTTTTAAAATCACTAACTTTGAGGTTTCTGTGTTTTTAGAGGTTTTTTTCAATACCCCTTATTTCTTTGAATTTTGGTATCTTCGTTTTGTGTGAGATTTTGAACACCCCCGTGCGGCTGAGGACTTCTGCGACCTTTTTAAGTTCCTTTGGAGAATCCTACTTTCCTTGAATTAAGTGGACCATCTGCTTCGGATAGTACCGAGTCAGCCCAGAGGCTACGATCTGTTAGGATCGGAGAGGATCTCCATGGCCGAAACAGCAGATTGAGAACAAAAGCGAAGTTGCACGCTTTCTTTTTATTTGTAAATTTTGTCCGCGTTTAAAATTTTCATTAGTAAATTATCAACCCCGATCACTTAGTTTTTTTCATGTCGTTTACCTTTTTCCCACGCTGTAAGAAGTCTGATACATGTCACACAGCAAATATGGAGAGCCCAGCTTTTGTCTGCATTACCTACTTTACACTTGAAATACTGCTCATAGCAGTTTTTAGGGACAGGTGTTAAAGATCGTTTTTGATATTTAAATGTCGATTCGCCACAAATGTAGCAAAAAGAGTTTCACTACAATAGCTTGAACGCACCACAACGCAACACTCTTTAAAACATTAACAACGTCAGCGTATATGTTCATTAACAGAGCTCTAGCCCACAACTGAAATAATAAGAGATGCTATCTAGGAATGGGGTTTGCCGGTTTTAACACGTCAAGACAAGTTCTTACATTAACCATTGCATGCTGCTTGATCAGTTCCGAGCTCTAGGCGACAAATGATATAATGTAAAGACATGTTCTCTTATACTATCTATGCATGCATATTTTAGGTGGATAAGCGAATATGCTCGAACATAAGTACTAACATAAGTACATAACACAGTACTCACGCCTTAATAATGTTGAGATAGTTGGAGTCCCGGAAAATAAGAATGAGAATGTCCTTGATATTGTTGTCAAAATTTGGCAGATTGAACGGCAATAACTTCGATGATAGGATGATAGATATCTGTCATAGAGTTAGTTTGGGGAATAGATCTACTAGTAAATTTAGAAATATTGTTGTTAAGTTTTTATCACGAAGAGATAGAAATCATTATCTTTCTAATGCCCGTATGTCCGGCGTATTGGATGCTTCCGCATTGGGTTGTACCGGCGAAGGCAGAATTTTTGTGCATGAACACCTAACGTCATTGAATAAGCAACTTTTTTGGAAAGCCCGCACATTTGCTCGGTCTAATAACTTCAAGTTCTGTTGGGTGAAAAATGCCAACATATTTATACGTAAATCCGAGAACTCGAAGATTCACCTGATTGCTGGAGAGGGTAGTCTTGACGTTGGGAGGTTGACTGCCTAACTTATATTATTCTACCTACTTTAATCTATATCACTTTGGTACACAGTGATTTCTTTTTATTACCAGAACCTGCGTGGCATTAGAACTAAAACGAATGATTTCTTTTCAAGTTCTTGTGCGTCTGACTTTGATGTGGTGTGTTGTACGGAGACCTGGCTTACTGAGAGGATCTACTCAGAGGAGATTTTTGATTGTAGATATAATGTCTACCGCCGTGATAGGTCTGCTGAATCTTCTGTTAAGTTACTTGGTGGTGGGTGTTTAATTGCTGTGTCTGTGAATTTAAATTGTGAAGTCAGAAGGCAGTGGTGCACGATCTGTGAAGATATTTGGGTAACTATTTCACAAGAAAATAACGTTAATTTGAATATTTGTTGTGCATATTTTCCCCCTGATTCTGATCTCTCTAGATTAGATTATTTTTGATAATGTAGGCAGATTGATGTATGAAAATTTAAATGACACTTTCGTGATCGTTGGTGATTTTAATTTACCTAGCGTCAGGTGGTTGCAGGATGAAGGAATTTCTTATCTACGTCCTGTGGTTAATACTGCCCTTTCAAAATACACGTTACTTGTAGATATGATATCTCTACTAAATTTACAACAATATTGCTCCATTGCTAATCAAAATGATCGCGTTTTGGATCTCCTATTATGCAACAAACCTCTGATTGAGGTGATCGCGTCTACTGAGCCTTTTGTTACCGAAGACCCTCATCATAAATCTTTTACTTTTGTTTATGCCGACAGTGAGAAGTTGTACTATCCTATTTGTGAACGTTCGCTTAAACAATTTGGTAAGGCAAATTATGACTTAATCAATAGTGAAATACGTAATATCTCATGGGACATTTTATTCTGTAACAAACCACTTGACGCAGTTGTTGATATTTTTTACTCAAAACTTAACCACATTATTAATAATTTCGTTCCCCACTAAATTGGTTAGCAAATTTTCATTTCCACCGTGGTACAAACCATCAACGATCAAAATTTACAATAATAAGCGCAGAGCGCATTGCAGATGGAGGAAATACCGCCAATTATCAGATTATGAAACGTTCTCACTGTTAAGAAGGCGATTAAAGTTCTGCATAAAAAATGATTATAATTCCTGGCTTCTTTCATTGCAAAGCAATATTAAATCTGATATCAAAAACTTTTGGCATTATGTTAAATCTAAAAAGTCTTCATCTGCCATTCCACGCTCTATGTCTTATAATGGTAGGGTTGCATCCTCGGAGCTGGAAGTATGTGATTTATTTAGTGAGTACTTCCAATCTGTTTTCGAGCAGGATGTTGCCACTCCTCAGTCAGATGAAAATGTTAACTCTAATTACCCCTGCATTACATATAAGTCTATTGGGCGTTCTGCCTTGTTTAATGAACTTAAGGCTATTGATGTCAGGAAGGGATCTGGACCGGACGGTATTCCCCCTATTTTTGTTAAATGTTGTGCCGAATCTATTATTGAACCATTGCTCCTTATTTTTAATCTGTCTCTAAGTCAGGGTGTTTTCCCACATAGATGGAAGCAGGCTCTAGTATCTCCTGTCTTTAAGGATGGGGATGTTGGCAATGTTACCAATTATAGACCTATATCAAAAATTAGTGTCTTTCCTAAACTTTTTGAAAAAATTGTCACTACTTACATCTCTGGTGCTGTCTCTCATCTCCTTTGTTCGCAGCAGCATGGGTTCAGGGCGGGTAGGTCAACTGTTACGCAATTAACTGAATACTCTCAATATTTGCATGAGGTTGTCGACTCAGCTGGTCAGGTGGATGTAGTCTTCACAGATTTCCGCAAAGCTTTTGATAAGGTTAACCATAATATATTAATAAATAAACTCCAAAGATGTGGATTCTGTGGCGACTTGCTTAGATGGATTACCTCTTACATACGTAATAGATCCCAGGCTGTTGTGCTTAATGGGCACATATCTAACTACATTAAACTTACTTCCGGTGTTCCACAGGGATCGCACCTCGGCCCTGTTCTTTTTATTTTGTTTATTAACGATATCGCTCATGTTTTCAAAAATTCTAAATTCTTACTTTATGCAGATGATTTAAAAATTTATAACGAAATCAATTCTGTTGATGACTGCCTTCGTTTGCAAAGTGATCTAAACTCTTTTGTTGATTATTGTAAAACAAATAAACTTCTACTAAATGTTGAAAAATGTAAGAGCATTACTTTCACAAAAAGAAAATTCAAATTTACTTATAATTACTATTTGTGCAACACCCCTCTCACGAGGGTGGATGTAGTAAATGATTTAGGCATATTATTTGATGCGAAACTGTCATTTCAACAACATGTTGACCGAATAACGCAACGGGCTTTCAAGCTCCTTGGTTTTATTTTCCGCATTGCCAAGCCATTTACTAGTGTTGATTGTATTATCCATTTGTTCAGATCACTGATTATGAGTGTGCTAATGTATGGATCTGTTATCTGGAGCCCATGTTATGCTGTGCACAAAGGCAGAGTTGAATCAGTCCAAAAAAGGTTCCTTAAATTTTGGACTATAAATTTGGTAACAACACCAAAACTATATTGAACGTTTTCCGCCTATAACATGATATCCCTAGCGGACAGGAGATTGCTGGCCGATATGCTGTTTTTATATAAAATTTTATGTAATGGTCTAGATAGTCGTGTATTGGTAACCCTTATTAAATTTAATATCCCTCGTATTTCAAGCAGGAATGCACTCACTTTTCACTTGGCTATCCAACGTACGTGTGTTGGCATAAACTCTCCCATCTATAGGTTATGTAATACATATAACTCTAGATTTAATAGGATTGACATTTTGCTCATTCCATGCTTAAATTTAAGTCTATTATTTTCAGTCTGCTCCGGATCCCTTCTTCAGCTTCATCTTCTTCATCTTTATAGTCTTTGTAAATTTTTAGTCTAATCTTACGCATTGTTTCATCTTTTTTGTTATTACAATGGTTAACACTATTTCTATCATTACCATTGTCAATATTGCTGTTTGAGATGAAACATTCATAAAATTTCTAGTAATGTTGTTATTTAATTTAATACTTTACTTTATTAATATTATCGTTACTGTTTAATGTAGCTCTGAGTAACTTTAATTAACACTTAGCTAATTAGTATTATTATTTTGCCTCTTGTAATTATTGCACTGCTGTTCATTTGTCTTTTTATGTTTACACTATTGTATATTAGCAGGGGAAATATTTTGGGGCTTTGCCCTGTTAATTTCCCAGAATGAAATAAAATAAAATAAAAAATAAAAAAAATAAGAATAAGAACTAAGGCTGGTAGGGAAATTCTGAAAACATAATTGATTTCAACATGCAAAAGTGTATGGGAATCAGGCATTTTTGTGTTTGAAACAAAAATCTTGGTTACCAGTGTAATCAGGCAAAAAACCTATTCTAAAATTAGTTCTGTAATAAGATTAATACGAAAACTCACGTTGGCTTTTAACAATTATTATTTATTTAAACAAAATGAAACTACAAATTCTGCCCATTCACTACACATCAATAAATTTTGTCGCATCCTCAAAAGAAACCTCTACGTGTTCCTGAATCTTCTTCATCATAATATCGGTCTGCGCCAACCTCGTTTCGGCAATCTTCTGCAAGCGCTTCATTAAATTCCGGTGTGGAGCTATAACCCTATTGAAATCTTTACGATCCAATCGGTACAGTTCGCAAATCTCCGCCGATATCACTGAGGCGAATCTATTAATTGGTATCAGCATGGCGATCTCGCCAAAATAAGCTCCGTCCGTTAAATGGGCCACCTACAACTCTCTACCATCTTTTCAATTTATCAACAGCGATAAACTGTGAGCGTCTACCTCGTTTCCTTGTTGCGTGTAGATAGCTACGGAGCCGGTCAAGATGAAGTACATGCAATACCCTGGAGTATTGTACCTGAAGATCACGTCATTCACCATGAATAACTCATACTTCAAATAGCCCACTATTTTGACGAGCAGGTATGGTGGTAACTGGTTCAGAAAGTCGACGTTTTCAACCAGTTTCCTGCAACGGTGTAAGATGACTTCCTGAAACGGAAAGAGTTCTATTTCTCCATGGAATGGCATAAGGTGGTGCAAAGATGCTTTGCACGTACTATCAAGACAAAAGTTTTGACTCAAATTTGACATAGATATTTCTTCGGTATTTAAATATTTCTCTCTTTAATTTTGATTTAAGACTTTTGTCTTCATTGGTACATACCTCCTTTAATGCGCCTGTAACGCTGTTGAGAATATCGGATTCTCGATAGAAATTCTTCTGAAATCTAAACTCATAGTAGTACAGGATTCGTTTTTGCAATGTTTCCGAGAGCTTTTTGTGTCTCATGTACTCTTGTATCTGCCTGATGTTTTCCATGTATTTTATATTCGCTGAACGTCTGGTAACAACTACTTTCATAATGTAAACTAAAAAAATACATGTAGCATTATTATTTGGATCACTTAGGAGGCTTTAAGTAAACGAATACAATCTCATGAATAATCTAAAGCAGATGATATTGATTTAAATAAAGTTGATCACAAAGGGTCTAGGCGAATGAGCGTGGTGAAGTGGCTTCTCAGCCCAAGTAGCACGAATATTCTGGAAATATTCCTGTACAAAGTGCAAATGGAATTACCGTAGAATATTCTGTAAGAATATGCGGATAATATTCTCTTATAATATTTTTGGAACATTCAAATATTACTTACAGTAAACATTTATGAAAAAGATTGTAATAGTGAATATTTTAATTAATGTATGTAATGAAATGATGATAAAGTTCAACAACAAAAACTATATAAGAACTTATAATATGCAATCAGAAGACTTCCCAATCAATGAAAGTGTACGCCAGGGGGGAGTGTTGAGCCCTACTTTATTCAATTTAGTAATGGATGATGTTATAAAAGAAATAAACAGCAGAACATCTAAACGTTTTATAGGATATAGAAACATGGAACCAGTCTAGTTAGGGGAATGTGCATTTGCAGATGACGTGGTCATATTTGCCAGGAGCGAAAAAGAGCTGAAAAGAAATCTGGGTGTATGAATGAAAAACTTACTGAAAAGAAATTAAAGATTAATGAGGCGAAAACAAAAGTAATTGTCATCGGAAAATCTGATAGAGTATTAAATATCGAAATAAATGGCAAGCCCTTAGAATAAGTAAATAGCTACAAGTATCTGGGAGTTGTCATATCGACAACAAATCAACGCGGAACACCGAAATAAATGCTAGAATTGAGAGTACGGCTAAATTATATCACAGTTTAAAAAGATAATTTCTAAACAAGAAAGAAGTTTCAAGGAAAACAAAACTAAGTGTATTTATTTATTTATTTATTTATTTTATCTGTATTTCTGCCCACTCTCACGTTTGCGTGTGAAAGTTGGGTCGTAACAAAATGGATGGAAAGTAGAATACAGACCGTAGAAATGAAATATCTCCCCGAAAGTGCTAAGCATTACACGAATGGACCGAACAAGAAATGACACGATTCGAGACAAACTAAAGGTAGAGCCTGCAGCAAAACACATAGAGAAATGTAAGCTGCGATGGTTTGGTCACTTAAAAAGGTTGGATGGTGCCAGGCCTGGGACGACTATATGGGAAGCGAGGAGACAAGAGAAGAGAGGCAGAGGATGTCCCCAGACAACGTGGGACCAGGATATGGGAAAATTTTAAGAGAAAAAGGGCTGACAAAGGATCAAGCATCGGCGCTAGCGGCGAACAGGAAGAAGTGGAGGAAATTTGTATATGGGGAAGACAAATGAAGCCGATTAAGTATATTCCTCACACCTTAGGGTAGAAGAGCTGCCATCAAATGGTATACTGATGGCTCCAAAACGGCAGAAGGAACTGGAATAGGAATATATGGGCCTAGAACCGCATATTTCGAAAGCTTGGGAAAATATCCAAGTATATTTCAGGCGGAAATACACGCTATTGAAAGATGTGTTCAGTTCAATATGGATAGGAACTATCGGAAGCAGGAGATTATCATCATGTCTGATAGTCAAGCAGCCATCAAGGCGCTGAGCTCATATGAAATCAGTTCCAAGATGGTCTGGGAATGCCTAGGGAAATTAAATGAGCTAGGCAAAAGAAATAAAGTAACCCTCCTGTGGGTTCCGGGTCACACAGGAGTGGAAGGAAACGAAATAACGGATAACCTCGCAAAAAAATGGGGCTGGAATGCCTTTTGTAGGGCCTGAACCCTTTTGCGGGTTAAGTAGCAGTACAGTACTGAAGAAACTGAAAATAGAAATGGAGCAGAGAAAATCCAGTTACTGGGAAAATCTCCAGGGAATGAGGCAAAGTAAAATTCTTCTGGGAACTTCTGGGAAAATAACCAGAAGGGGTTTACAGAATGCATCAACCTGAGTAAGAACAATGTTCGCATATTAACAGGAATGTAGATTTTGTGGGGAACAGGATGAAACACCCATCCACCTCCTCTCAAACTGCGTAGCACTTTGCAACTCGAGGGCATTGCACCTGGGAGCATGTGAAATCGAAGAGGGAGACTTACCTAACCTGGGGCTTTCTGACATCCTACACTTTCTGAAAGGAATAGGATTGGAAGGCCAGCCGCAAAACAGCAAGAACAGGGGACACAATAGATCTTTTAGGTCGCAGTGTAACATCAACCTTCTATTTATATACATACATATATAGGATAGAAGAGGACTAAGATTGTATATATATGTAATGAAATGATAATAATAATAAAATGCAGTCGATGTTCAGAGAATTTAGTAAGTTTGGTCAAGTATTAGAGGACTGAAAAACATTTAACAAAAAGCAAACCTGATTTAACCTAAAAATCAAAGCTTTTTATAAAGAAAAAACGTAGACCTAGTTTACTCAAAAAAACCAATTTGTTTGAGACTGCAATTTCGTTTTTTGTTGCAAATCTGAAGAAAGCTCTTGTTCCCTTTGGATGCCGCTATGCAAATACATTGTAAAGTAAATGACTGCTGTGAATATGGTGGCTGTTGTGAAAGAATCACTAGTAAATAGTAAAGGTCAGAGAAAGTTTCGGAGCCGAGAAATAATGAAAGCATGAAATAACGTCATGAGTCTCGGCCTTTTATAAGATAATTTTTGAACAGATTGCTGAGAGAGAGAGAGTATTCCGTTGGTTCAATTTCTATGAATAAATTCATTAATGCATAAAACGTATTGCATGGTCGGTGGGGAAGGCGGAAACATACTGCTGTGGTATAGACATCTCAAGTTGCTGAGTGTATTTTTGGTTGCATATTTTGTTTTGTTTACTTTCTTCCGAGCTGAATCAATTTACCGAGAGTTTTTCGCAAATTTTATGTTTTGTTTGTATAAATTTAGTTAAAGAGTTTATTGTATGATTTAATTAATTAAGCATTAGGTTTTTTTAATTAATTCCATTCATTTATTTGTCTATTGTTTGCGTGTACTGTTTTAATGCGGATTCTATTGAATGTTATGGCGTATTGTTTATACGACTGCGTTGTACGATTTTCAGAAAAACGGTTGTAGAGTTTTGTTAAGGACTTTCTTGTTCGACTATTGACGTGTGTAGACGTATTTTTGTATATCATTGTTGCCATTTTGTAATTCATTTGATATTGAAATTTAATTCTGTAAAAATTTAGTCAATCAATGACTTCTTTTCGTAATAATTGTTAATGTATTGATACATATGAATTTTGCTGTTTCATTTTTAATTATCAATCACCTCGGTTGGGTGAGTAAAAGCTTTGTCCTTGCATTTAGTTTATTTTAATTTGATACCACGTCAGTTGAAATTGTAAGATTTTGGATGATCTTCCTCAACAAACGAAACTTTTACTTTGCATACGAAATAGTATTGTTCAATTTTAATTTAGAGTCAAGTGCAGTGTTTATTTTAGGCCAGAACCATCAGTTCAAGGTTTTTTTCTGCACAATCTGTAATTTAACCCTTTGTCGAAATAAATTTGATTGTTAATTAACGTCGTTCGGTTAAAAATTCTGTTCTTTTATTTTTATTTTAAATCTTTTCAATTTTTCGGGTATTTAAGTAAGTCAGATTTCGTTCACTCACAATTTCAAAGCTTTATTTCGCGAGGGTAGCTCTGAGGTTAATAGTTCTTTTGCGTTATTAAAAAAATTTTATCCGTTGAGCTAGCTAATTTTATTTTTCTTTTTCTTTGTAAATTTCATTTTGCAATTTCATCTAAATCAATCAGTATACAGCAATACCTAAGATGTAATATGGAATTTTATTTTAACAATATTTTAAGGGCGATAAATTATATGAGAAGAACTTTCGTAATGGATTTGTTATATTCTATGGTAGTGGGAATGTGTATGTCTTATTATGATTTCCACAATATCATCCTAGCTTGTTTATTGTCTAATAGATATTTACACTCTTGTATTATTTAAGCATAGCATGTCTTTTTGTAAAGTTAATAGATGTTATTTCCTCATCGTTAATTTTGCTTGCTGTAAAACAAATGGCACCAGTGACAAAAGCCACAACTATTTTTTAAATCTCGCCTGCTGTTAATACTTCATTCATAGTTAAAATTTAATTTTTGATTAGGGAATCAAAATGTTAATCATAGGCAGTGCACACGACAGAAAATAATATTAATAATGAAATGTTTTTGGCTTTCTAGACCTAGAAAAGGCATTCGATAGAATCCCTAGAGGAACAGCTTGGAAATATTTACAGCAAAGAAAGGTGAATGATAAATTGATTAGAAATATCAAAAATAAGTACAATGACAACACTTACTATGTCATAAGTAAAAATAGAAAGTCCGAAATGTTTAACACTAAAGAAGGACTAAGACAAGGAGGTATATTAAGCCCACTGCTATAGTATTGAAAGAATGTAAGTAATTAACAAAGTTGAATATAGGACATAGACACTTGGCACCAGTAGACATTACAGAATGCATGTTTGCTGACGATTTGGTTATCATGGCTAGTAGCGAAGAAAAACTTCAGAAAAATATAAATGAATGGAATGCAGGAAAAAATACAACATGAAAATTAACACGAAAAAGACGAAGGAAATGATGATAACAGCAGGGAATGAAGAGCAGATAAGAATATACATTGATGGGGAAAAGATACAACAAATTTCTGAATATAAATATCTGGGAGTTACAATTGAAAGAAATGGAAACCAAGACATAAATATTACCAAACGAATTAACAAAACTGTCAAATTATACCATTCAATGAAGAAAATATTTATATTTAAAAAAGAAATAAGCTACAAAACTAAGATGACGGTATACAGAACAATATACAGACCTATACTCACCTATGGAAGTGAAACATGGGTTCTCACCAGTGTTGGGCAAGTTAGGGGAAGTGAATAAATTTCTACAGTGATTAGACATACTCGTGTGTTGTCGGCTCTGTGTAAATCACTAGTTAACACTGCTCCCCACTCATGACACGAATAAACACGAGTGTATCTAGTCGCTGTAGAAATTTATTCACTTCTCCTATCTTGCCCAACACTGGCTCTCACAGATAGACTCAAAAGCAAAATACAAGGCATGGGAATGAAATATTTGAGAGGCATTATGGGAATAACACATAGGGACAGAATCAGGAACACGGACATAAGGGAAGAACTAGATGTAGAGCCCATCTCGCAATATATAGATTGGTGGGGGCCTGTACAGAGAATGGAGGCAGACAGGGAAGTGAGAAAAGTAATGGAGGCGAGGATTATAATCAAAAGGGGACCAGGACGACCAAAGATAACGTGGGATAAAGTGGTAGCAGGGGCAATACTGAGAAGAGGACAAACGGTGATAAACGCAAAAAAACTAACGGGAAATAGAAAAGAATGGAAGGACTTTGTACATTTGACTCAAAATCAAACACACATGTAGCAAAAAGAATAGAATTTAATTTTATTATTATTACCTCTACACCGAAAGGTAAAAGAGGCATGTGATTATATATTATAATGAAATGTCAGAATGTGCCAAACGTCACATCAATCGTTATGATAAAATATTATAAACTAGTATAGCTGGTTGCCTATTCGCGAATGCATTAACAATTTTTATTTTAAAGTTATACATGGGAAAAATATATGTGCAATGAAAAAAAAAAGTACGGTATATCTGCTTGCTGACTAGTAATATAAATATAATTAACCGAACACAAAAATTTCTCTTATTTTTCTCCTAATTATTTCTCTTAATTCTCAAAAAATAATTTCTCAATATTCTAATGGAAACTATTTGAATTTCTTTTGTAAGGATTTTGATGATGGTTACTTAATTTGAGAAAAATCGTAAAGATGGTTTATCCTTACGATTTTGATCAATTTAAGCAGCTAGGGATTTATTTGAAAGTTCCTTACCGATTATAAAAATAGTTATGATTTTAGATACAATCCATGTAAAGGCAATATAAATCCGCGTCACTGCAGTTAACGGGTCCAAACCATAGTTGATAGTGTTTATCATTATCACTGCACGGAACAGGTTTACGCAGTAGTTGTCGAAAAAGTCGGGCGGCGATCTGGCGTAGCGCCAACGGTAGTGCTCTTTAACGCTGAACTTTGCCTTGTGGGTATCTATGAAGATACTGGTGCATGTTATGAGGTGGACGAAGAAAACGTAACAAAACACCACCATGATTATGTTGTAAGCTGCGAAATTCGATTTCAGTTGCTGGAAAAAAGCTAGAGGCATTATACGAAGTGGGAAGGGTGCGTTAGGACGCCGAATACCTGCCCCAGATTTCGGCAATACTCGAAAAAGGTCACCATCCTACAGAACCTGAGCAATGCGAAGCATTTCAAGGCGTGTATGACGATGTAAGGGATTTCAATCACAAGCATCGACGCTTCGGTATAATGCATAATCGTTGACACCAAATCAGGAATGAACAACGTCCTGCAATAGTGTCTGAAATTGTCGAAAAATTAGGAAGTATCTATTGCACCAGAGGTGGCCAACCCACGCACACTGGTTTCTAGTATGTTAGTTATTGGCCAAAAGTCGAAAAATAAACAAATGTTATTACACACATGTATTTCTTAAGCGACCTTTTTTTATTTGAAACAAAGGTAGGCAAACTACATAAAGCGAAAAATGATTCGCTCCTGCTTATCTTATAGATGCAGACGGTTGAATTTCATAAGTGTATTGTAGTCAATATTAAATTTTTAAATAAAATTATATATATTGTAACACTACAGAGTAGCATAGAGCCCGATATACAAAAAAAAAAATAAATAAATATAATACTTTAATTAAATTATTTAGGGTGAGTTTCATAATGTCACTTTAAAGCTTTAAAGTTACTTTAAATTAAAGTTCCCATAAATAATGCACAGACTTTTGTTAAAGTGCTAAAGTGACATTTATTATGAAACCGGCCCTCAATATCAAATTTTAAACATCCCAGTGTCATCTATATTCATTTCTTTTTAATCATAAGTGTGTCTTCTCAACTGTCAGATAGCATGAGAATATCCAGTTGAAACAGGTTAGAGGGCGTGCTAATTGCTAATTGCTAATGACTAGTTAACCCTTCTTATACTTCAGTATGGGAGGAGATGCCATGGAAGGATGTCGTTAAAATGTCTTCTATTCCAACATGCATGTTTATTTGGTTTAGTTTCAATCGTGCGCATTAGATTCATGTACATCACTTATGATCAATTTTGTACGATAAAGGAAACATTTAAGTGCAAACAATTTATTCTAATGAAAGGCTCGACATATGAAACCGTGTAAAAACAACATAAATAAGAATATTATAAATCTCAGGTAAGTTAAATGGGTTCTCTTATTGTATAACAATAACGTTTTTGTTAGTAATTTCACTTTTTGCAATATAAATTCACCACAGAAATATAAATACGTTTAAAATTCAATTTCAAAATTCCCGCATTTTGGAACGTCATATGAGTAAATCTATGCTTAAAAGACCGGTGAAACAGAATGTCCAACATTTGATGGTAAAATTGCTCTGTTCATGCCATGAACACATATCAACTATTAACATAAGCAGTACCACGTTATAAAGGTTTTTCCACTAAACTGTTCAGCGGTTATACAAAATTCCTAACTCCAAAATTTGCCAACGTATTAAAATGAAATAATAAGATTTAGATTAGAATTAAAATAATACGTTTATTTTTAGGTCAATATGGATGAGGAATACCTTTGGAGGGACTAAATCAGCGAGCCTCAGGGTGGCAGGTCAGATCAGGCATGAATGGGGGCCCTCGTACATCTGAACACGGAGAATGGCTCGAAACACGAACATATATCTCGGAAAAATCGTGGTTTGAGAAAATTATCCAATGGTTATAGGTAAATTTGGGTAAAATTAAAGTGATAAACTTTGTTTAACAATTAGCCATCATTTTTAGATTGGAAGAATAAATTGGATTTTATCAAAATAGCCGTTAAATTTTACAAAATTAATCGGGAAACGTCCGTCTCTCACGGAGGTTGGCTAGTGAATCCTTTTGAATTGAAATACTCTAACAGACTTCGATAGCGATTGTCTTTCGACAGGGGGCAAACTGCCTCAGAAAGTCGGTTAATTTCACCGAAGTGATGGGAATATAAGATATTTAATACATGAGAATGCCCGTGTGACTAAATGGAACTATGCAATGTTAACAGAAAATTAAAATAAATAATTATTCTTGCAAAATTCTGGAATCACCTTACATTCATTATAAGACAATAAATATAAGGCGATTATGTCTCTAGATAATGAGAAAAATACATTTAAAAAGTTTGAATACTTATTCCTGAGGGTTGGGAGTACCTACCAGGCGCGTCCCCGAGGTGATGGATAGGGGAAAGGCCATCTTGTCAGGGTTAAGGAGCAAAACGACTGGAGCAGATTGGGGAACAGGATGGCATCCATCCCCTCTCAAATTGCGTACCACTGTGCAACTCAAGAGTGTTGCACCTGCAAGCACGTAAAATCGAACAGGGAGACTTACCTAACCTAGGGTCTTCTGATATCCTACACTTTCTGAAAGGAATAGGATTGGAAGGCCAGCTGTAAAACAGCAAGAACAGGGGACACGATAGATCTTTTAGGTCGCAGTGTAATATCACCCTTCCATATACACACACACACACATTCAATACTTATTACTATGTCAAATTTACAATCTTAGAATTAATTACTGTACAAAAAGTATGCAACCTGGCATACAATCGAATTCCAACAATTTTCCCCGTCTTTTTTTTGACATATCAATGCATTTGGATTGCAAACACGTATAGAACTATTATTACACTAAATTTAAGTACCTAAAATAAGTACACTGTAAAAAAAATGTTCATTCGCACTGAACTTAGATCGAACTTTAATCTATCAATATCTGTTGTAAAAAATATATTATTCAAATTCTAATATTCAATTTCGATGTATAGGTATCTCACTACTGACCGTCTCAACTTCCTGAAGGGAACATTCTGAAGGAAGATGCCTTGAAGGACTTGCCAAATGCAGAGATTGCCTATATCACCTGGAAATCGTCTGACATATCCTTTTTTTTGTTATATCATTATTTTTTTTTAATACATAAAAGTAAAACTAAGTAACTTTACACTTAAATAATGTCAAATGATTAATTCATGACAATATATTAGTTCTACAGGTATTTATTATACTTCAAAGTAGATAAATTTGAATATTTGCATAAATAAATTTTAGTTACGTTTTCTAAAAAAAAAGTCTGTACATGCGCAGAAAAGTTTTTGTTTCCTGCTATACCACTATTATTCGACATTAATTAGCCACAATTCTTTTCGTTGAATGTCGCATTCAATCAGCCAAACGATCTGCTATTTACGGTTTTCATTTCACTTCTCTAAATTAGTTCGTTTACGAGATACTAGACATTTTTAAACAAATTGAAATATCTCATAAACTATAAAAATTAAACTTAGGGAACCTTCAATAAAATTGATCTGATTCTTAGTGTACAACTTCAAAAAGTACCATAAAATACATAACTTTCACGCGTTGATAGTTTTGGAACACCCTGTATATTGCATACTATTTTTAAATTGTAGATCAAATCCGCCAGCAATATTATATTGCTGTTACACCCTGTATACTTGTATTGCATTGTTAGTTCTTATTACAGAATAACGAGAAACAGCGTGTTTACCTTGCTATTTTCCCTGGATCCAAAACAACTTCCTTTCTACTCTTCCTCATATACCCGGTGAAAAAATGCAGAACGATATCAACCAAGCAGACTATATCTAACATCGCTCGTATACAAAACCAATATTTCCAAATCTGTTGCCGTACTTCTGTGTA
This sequence comes from Protaetia brevitarsis, assembly GCA_004143645.1. Taxonomy (NCBI): domain Eukaryota; kingdom Metazoa; phylum Arthropoda; class Insecta; order Coleoptera; family Scarabaeidae; genus Protaetia; species Protaetia brevitarsis. Next base: position 46,223 of record RXPK01001320.1, on the reverse strand, counting down.
GTAGGTGGCCAGTTCCAGAGGGATAACCACAAATTGTGACGCGTATATGAAAATCATATAGGTTTCCCAATACATCCTGTAAAATTTGAGGAAGGAGGTCGAATTCCCAAATTTTCACACTATTCTTGTTTACCTGAACGTGCTGTAAGGGTGTATGATATGAAGATGCTTGAGATGTCGCTTGTGTTCGTGCATGATCGCCGCGTGGCTGGCCAAGTACCTCCAGCCGCCAGCATGATAGGAGCTAGCCATCTTCATGCGGATGATAAATCGTTTGATTCTCGTAGTGAACGAATCGCTGGGTGCGAACATGAAAAGTTCCTCTGGAACTTGGGGAATCTGACAAATGTGACCATCTTTCTGGAACTGAAATTATGATTCATTAAATAGTAGAAATTGGGTACACCACACTGAGATTGCGCTCACCTTGCGAACATTTGTTAACATCTTGATGTGCAGTACCTATACAAACAGTGCTAAGTCAGAATTGACGTTTGTGATTTGTGATGTTGACATTTTCATCTACTCTTTTTAGATGTACTGGCTGCGCTAGTTCACAAATCACGAACAAACTAGATGCGTCAGTATCTGGGATATCATTCGCCCATTTTTTGAGGGAGCATTCCTTCGACTTCATTGAGATGTAAACTGTTAAGTATGCAACTAAATATGTAGCGGACAATTTAATAAATCTACACTAAAAATTAGTGATGAGCGAAACGGTGATTCTTAAATCACGCCGTGAGTCGTGAATGTGATTTATAAATAACGGTGATTGTAAACGGTGATTGCGATCACTGTATTGACTCATCGATATCATATCTTCGTATAATCGTGTATACTTCTCATGGGTTAGTAAGGTTAGGAGATGACGAGTTTTTCTTTTCGCAGCGTTAGAGTTACCATATACATTTTCTGTTTTGGAAAACATTTATATATCAAAGGAAAAACTCAAATTTATATTTTTACAAAATGTAATAAAATTACTACATAATGCGATGCGAAAAGCAATGATGTTTTATATTTAGATATGCGATAAACAGTTATATTAACAACCTAATTCAGATTTGGTAATAAAATTGCAATTTTCCATGGTTTTTGCAAATCTAACAGTACAATTAACATTTGCATTTCCTAAGGTAACATACATATTTTTGGGATGCTCCTAAAAAACTGTAAGTACTTATTTTCACTACTTTAATTTTTCCTGCTTTAATACTAACAAAAAATATTATTTAAAATGTTAAAATAACAATACTAAAACTTAAGTTTAAAAATCCATATTTGCTTTTCATATTTGTCGCTCAGGATTTGTCCAACTTTTGAAAAAATTTCGTTCTACGGCACTGATGATGCAAAGGCAAAACTTCTCTGGCATTTACAACTAAGAAAGTTGAGTATTACATTATAGCTTGACCACCACTGCAATACATCTATATTACTAGGGACTATTTCGTCTTCCAGGTAACACTGAATTTTGATATATTCCACTTTATATAGGCACCCGGTAATTACAGTTTTACTGCAACGTAACTACTTGCAAACCTGAGTGTTAATTACCGAATTATCTGTTTACTTGCAAATCGTCAACATGATCCGCTTATGATTGCCCAGCGCGCCTTGTCGTTACTTAATATCAAAACGAAAAAATTTACCGCAATCACTATCATGCTTTTAGAATTCTCCACCCATGCCCGTGATCCGTGATTCTCCAATCACCATGAAAGAATCACAGTTCGTGAAATAGCGCTCATCACTACTAAAAATCACAGCTAATTTGAAGTTTTCTTTTTTTTCATGGCATACCCTGAGATAAACACAACTTGTCAAACTCATCAACGAATTATCTCTGGCTAGTTTCGTTGCATTTTATTCACCCAACGACTCAAAGTTCTGCTCTTATAGTTGCCTAACCTGTGTTGTGTAAGTAAGTGTAAAGATGTGCATAGTATCATTGCTCCACATTTAGGTAGGCTAGTTAGGCATTCTGCCATGTAAAATTTTCTTCAGTAATCGGATATTATTTCTTCAGCTTGATTATGCATTGTGCACATTGTAAATTATACATTACGAAAAAGCTAAATGCCGTGAAAATCTTGGCCTTTGTTGACACGTCTCTACTTGTAGACGAACACCTCTCATCTTATCAAAAGGCAATCTACACTAAGCCAAATTTATCACAAAATTGTTTAGACCCCCCAAGGACATATTGTGTCAGTCGCATCGTGGCCTCATTTCAATTATCGGACAAGTTATGCTATTGTTTAACAAAACACCATGAATTGTTCAGCGGTGAAAATAGCTGCACCGCTTGCCACAGACTGTAGTAGGAGGAGTTCCGGGATGTTGAGGACACGAAACACTGAAATACTAACCGAGTGCTACATCGCAATACATATGTAAGATCGTAGCATAAAGACCAACATATCAATAATAAAGTTAGTCAGATAGCAGTCGCATGGCCGGATACCGCCATAATTATCTTTGTCAATTCCAAGCTAAATGAGATTTTCAAGACTTGGCACTTTTCCTACAAGTGGCCAAAGTCCTAAATAGTATGTTCTCCCAACTAGTATGAATATGCCCATCTCCCGTATTAACTCACTTAAACAGCATCTATTAACTTTACAATAATTGTATTGCTGTATTGTTTGAATATTTTACATGAATATGAATATAGGTTGTCTCACTATCGGTATAGTTTTTGTTTATGTACTAAGAAGAAGCCAACTGCTATTTTAAAGCAAGGCGATTTGTCTTTTTGCACAATATATTTGTATGATGTTAATTAACATGTTCACGGTTTACTGCCAATAAACATATTATTATTATTTATATTTTATATTAATAAACTGCGAGGCGCAGCTCGCGATAAAGTCTCCCCAATATGCACCACACATACGTCTGCTTCTAACAGTAGTCAGTAGTACCTAACCTTCGAGGTGATGGTCATCTCGTAGCACGCAGGATGCGGATAATCCCAATCCGTATTCTGCATGTTGTAGTAATTTTGCTGCCAAGTCGTATCCAGTATTCTTTGGATACTTATTAAAGTATACCCTTATCCACGAGCACCAATGATGAAGGACGAACGTGATTCGGAATCCAGATAGTTGATTTTAATGAAAGAGTAATCCCGTACTTTTTCTAGTTCTTTGCTAACTATATTGTTGTCACCAGCGACATTCAACACTCGCATCGTTCGATTCTGGTATTAGCATCATATCGGCTTGTTTGCATAATTGGGCGAATGTGAGAAGGGAAATTCCAATAATTTTATTCGGTCATTTTCGCAAACGGTACTTCGGTGCTTGATATGGCATCAGTAATGATATCATACCATTATATGATGACATCTATAATGATATATAATACTTGGCGCTATCTGGCGAGCAAATATAGGGTGAAGCATACCTTCCGCATGGCTCAGAGGTGCATGAGTCTCGGACTTGCGCCCGCTCGCATCTCGTGTCCGGATGGAGCCCACCCTCCTTCGGTACGCTAGCTTGGTACACTCGTCTTGTATGCGATATGTATTTCAGTTCGAATACACCAGGAATCAAAGAAACGAAGTGAGTTTTTGATAGTGTAGTCATCGATTGTTTTAAAGAAGTAGCATAAGTTGCTCATGTGTTGTGCATGAGGTCTTTTCATACCCCCGACACGGTGTTGAAATTGTTTTAGGTATTCTAGTGAATTTTAATTTTAGGCCATGCTTATCCGATTATTATTATTATATGGTACTTAGAATTAGTAGCATCTATAGGTATTTGTACAAATCTTCCATTATTTATGCAAACGAAACTACAAGTACTGCGTACCGAGCAATGCACAATTCAGAATTGTTTGCAAATAATTTTAAATTACTATTTCAGTGTGCTGTAGCTTCGATTCCATTAATAAACGAAGATTTGTGGAGCTTAGATTCGCATTTAATTTGCTAAAGATGATACATATTGAAGACGAAGACTGATTAAGAAGGCATCCACATGAAATAGCTCTCGTGGCACTTTGACCTCAACGGAGATTGGTTCAGAAACAGGAATATTTCTCGGGAATATCGTCGTTGGAGAAAATTACCCAACAGTTATGTAGGTAAATTGTGGGTAAAATTAATATAATTTACTTTGTTTTAAAATAATCATGACTTTAAGTTGAAATTTGGAATAAATAGGATTTAATCAGAAAAGCCGTTAAAATTTATAAAAATTACTTGAGCCACGTCGGTCTCTCACGAAGGTTGGCTAATAAATGATTCGAATGGCAAACTTTCTAACAGACATAAACTGCGATTGTCTTCGCAAGAGTGCAGCTGCCTCGAAAAGTCCGTCAATTACACCAATCAATATGAGGGGAGTATTGGATATTTGACATATGAGAATACCCACGTGATCAAATGAAACTATGAAATGTTTAAACTAAATTAAAATAAATAAAAATTATGGAATCCCCTTATAACCATTATAAAACAAAAGTAGATGTGTTTACATCATAAAAAAATACTTCTGCAAAATTACAGTACATTTAATTAACAATTCAAAAAAATTAACTGTACAGTGGGTATGCAACCCTACGTACACGTTAATTTTGGACAGAACCGAATCCTAGCAATTTTCCCTATCTTATAATGTTGACATATCAATGGAATTGGATTACAAATAAATTTAAAACACTAATTAAGCTAATTTAAGCAAAATATGTAACTATACTGTGAAACAATATATTCTGAATTCGATCCAAACTTTGATTTGTCAAAATCTGCACTGAGAAAAAAAATTAATAACCATAAATAAAAATACAATTATCGTAAGTAAAAAGTTCAGCTGAATAGGGGACAAAAGCACAGATTACTTAGCACTAGTAAAAAAGAGATCCTAACACTGATACTAACAACAAGCAATCTAAGTTACTTACGGTCTGCTTCATACCGGTGCTTATGAAGTTACTTATGATAATTAAACTGAAGTAGTAAACCAAAGAATATATGCAGTTGCAGTAAGTAAAAGATTTACTCATGTCAAGTAGATGTATTGCTATGAGTGAACTATTCTGTAATGGCTATCACACTTTCATTATTAACCTCAATTAATGCAAGCTATTTGGATTACTTGTGATAAGGAAACAGTATCATTAATACCCTGATATATAAAAGGTAATGGTTTGCTATAAATATATAATATACTTACCTTAAATTTGTTGTTCAACTTATGGGTAGTGCAGGAAACGAGGGAGTTTAGTGAATATTTAATATAATTTAAATAAAAGCAGTATTAGTAATGTTTTATTTTGTATAAGGACAAAACAGTGACTACCTAGATATGAATGAAGATATGGTTTCACTTAAACAACAGTTTTTTAAACAATTTTACAACGTATGACTCATAAAATATATTCCTTAATAATGAAAAAAATGTACAAAGCAATAATAAAACATAAGTAAATGGGGCCCCCTTGAGACGTTATTTAGTTATTGAAATTATTTAAATCTAAACAAAGGACAAAGAGAAATTTGGCTTTGAAGTTACAACTAATAACAAACAAAGAAATAATGTACCTAGGCGGTAAACTTGCCGGTTTCTGTTGGTTCTTTGCACTGGGCGTTGTCTCGGCGAGTTGATCCCCTGTCGGCGTACGTGGAGGTTATGTCCCGTGATCGCCTCGAAAACGGCTACTTCGTCGTGTATCCCTAACGCAGATGGCACTTGGACTGTCGATCATAGCGACGGCATCCACACTTTAACTTCACCAGCGGGCGCAGATCTACTCACAATGATGGGGAATTCAAATATCCACCAACACGTGGTTTAAATCACACGACAAGTTGAACATCCGATTGCTTATAGGCTCGGTACTTCTTCTGTCGCTGAGATTCTTTATACGCAGGGGCCTTAAGTTAAACACCCGGTATTTTTAATATATTTGCAGTTCCACCTGGCCTAACAATGGCCGTACTCCTGGCCACTCTTTTTTCGACGACCTTTTCCCACGCTCTGTACTTTTACTTGACGCTAGCCCGCGCTTGCGCGCGTAGCAATTCTTCGGGGAGGTATTACTCCGTCGCATTGGCCAATCAGAATAATAAAACAATCACGGGGTGGCAGCGAAACTCAAATAATCATAGTTGTGGCAAGTTGTTACCTATTTAAGAAAATAATGAGTTTGAATACCGATTCCAACTTCTACTAACATGTCGCTATAGATAGATACAGTAAGAAGTAAATAAGTTACTTAGCACAAATTCTCAGGTACGCTATGTAATAGCCGTTAAAAAGGCACTATTTACAAGTAACCAACTGCATTCAGGAAACTGGTTTAGTTGCAGGTATTAATTAACGAGAATAGTTCCAAGTAAAACTTTATCTATTGTAAATAATTTTTTTTTAAAGTAAACAGTTTACTTAACCAATTTTTCTCAGTGTGCTATAAATAGTTAATAATCATATTCTAATATTTGATTTGGATCTCTAGGTGTCTTTCTATTGATCATCTTTACTTCCTGAAGAGAAAATTATGAAAAAAAACGCCATTGAATAATTTGTAAAATGCACAGATCTTAAGCACCTGGATCGTCTGACTGTTTATTATTACATTTTATATCATTTCTTTCAAAAAAAAATAAATAAAATAGTATACGATTTTTCCGTATAATACAATAGGTTAACTAGAAGCACTGACGAGCCCGGTAAGGTGAAACATGTGTATGTTAATATCAACCGAGTGTTACACATATAAAAAGAACAAAACAACATTAACTAATTAACATTATTTATTTGCGCATCATAGTGTAACACTACCTTGTCTATATGTTCACTTAGAATAGTATTACAGTGTTGGTAGCTACAGAATTTATTGTTACAATTACTATAATATTAAATAGTCTAACTTCATCATATTCCACGACTTATTCCACTTCTAGTTAATCATGTAGAATCTACATATACTCCATAAACCCTAGTCTCAATTAAATATTACCCAAGCTACACTATAACAGGTAAATTCTATGAATTGAGCTAATCAATATTGTGTTTTGTCTTGAAAAACAAAAAAAAAGAACTTTATTCTTGTAATGTTAAGCGCCAAACCCAGACATAGTGAAACTTCTTCTTTAACGTCAAACATGAGGAAAATAAAATGATTAATACTTCAAGCTTCATCGCGATGTCTCGGCATCCCGTGAGTTTGAGCTCTTTTTCTGCGGTTGAACCGAGCCTCGATGAATTCAGTCATCTCTATCCTGTCTACGGCGTGCTTCTTGATTTTCTCAATCAAATCCGGATAGGACATAATAACACGAACGAAATCTCCCTGCTCCAACCGGTATAATTCGCAAGTCTCTACCGCTACCACCGAACATTCCCTCACGCCGTGCTTGAGCAAAGAATATTCGCCGAAATATTCGCCATCCTCGAGATGTTTCACCTGCAATGAAAGTTACTGTTGCGTTAGATTGGTAACACTAGGCAACAAATTTTATTTTTTCTTTAGTAACTACGTATAGTTTTACTTTCCATTACAGTCGTAATAACAACAATAAAAAATTATTCTGGCACGTCAGATTTGGTACAAACGTAATTGAATAATAAATTGAATAATATAAATTAGGTACGTAAATTACATGGGACTGTTTTTCTTTTTACTTTTCTTTTATACTGTTCTACGGTACTTTTTGTTATCAATGCCCAACAATAATCAGCCAACATTTCACTGTTCCACTTGCCCTGATAACGTTTTTCAATAACAGAAATGCCTTGATAAAATCTCTCCTCGTGTTCATTACTGACGTCGAAAAATTTTGATGCGAGTGTAAAAAAATGTATTTCAAGGCTCATATGACATCGTATTGGTATTCATGGTACGTTCTAAGAAGTTCATTAACAATTGCTATGTAATTGCCAGATTTTGTGTTTCCTAGAAAATTTTGAGTAACACTTTTGAAAGCATTCCAAGCACCACGTTTCAAGTCATTTAAGTCTCTTTAAATTGTGCATCTTATTGTAGACGTTTAATTTTGGGTCCTACAAAAATGCCTCTTTAAGTTTTGCATTTGAAACACTAGGAAATTTGTGTTGAAGGTACTGGAATGCACAACCATCTATAGCCATTGCTCTGACGAAATTCTTCATCAACTAATTCAATATGCAATGGCGGCAGAAATATTGTATCAGGTTCCATTAGTGTCTTATGAAGTATATTCTTTTGTCCAGGAATATACTGAGCCCTGACTGGTCAATCTTTAAGGACGTAGTAGGAATTTCTCGACCGACTATCCCATTCACAAAGGAAACAGCAGCGCTTTGTGTATCCCAGTTGTAAACCGAGTAGAATTATTACGACTTTGAGGTCAGCGCTGACATGCTATTTGTACACATTGTAATTAATTTTGTCGAGAAGACGAGTAATATTTTCATGAGTTTCCTTCATATCGATTGCGTGGCCAACCGTATAAACCATGTGAAGGAGGACAGCTTTCAAACTAATTTCAGGCACCAATCAAAAAGAACGCATTTTCTGGGTTGTGTTGATAATCTACTGTCACATCAAAGACTTTACGGTTGAAAATACTGTGACAGTTTTTCTGCGATACGATTACTGGAATTGTTGCCTGGAGCTAACAGCTTGCAAATTTGAAGTCTAGGTACTGGTACTGGCAAAGCTTCTGAATGGGGTACTGGGCGAGTAACAGAAGACACACAAGTATAACTCTTTTTGTTCTTCCTTTTGTTGGAGAACCCGAAAATTTTCGTGCAGAAAAAAATAGCAATCAGACAAATGGTCCATTTGTTCACACCAATCATGGTCTTGCAATGCATTTACGGTTCTTACGTTTGACTAGCCCTCAGAGTAAAGCACACGTGGCAGCAAATGTGAGGAGACATTCCTTGTCTGATAATTAATTTTAAGACAAAATAGAGGAAATTTAAATTTTCTATTAAAGGCATAGTATTCTGCTGATGTCGTTGGATAGTGAATTCTCCACATCATAACAGAAGCTGTTGGGATTATTTGTACACGCGCGGGACATTATGAAAGCAAAAGAAGTTTAGATATTACAAACAGACTGAAATTGAATCTAACGAACCGCGTAGCTCTTAACAGCTGCTCTAATATATGAGACAAACTTAAGCGCTGATTCCTGATATTGATCATAATATTCATAAGACATAGTTCCAAAAATCGCTAATTCTAAGTTTACAATGTTTATAGTAAGTAACATAATTAAGTTTTATTAAAATTAACAAATAATAGTAAACATAATTACTTTACTAACTTTGAAATAACCGCCCTAACTCAAACAAGCTTCTATCCTCCGTCGTATTGTGATGGCGAGTCCGTTCAAAATAAGGTATTTCGAATGTTTGAAAAATGCGAAATACGACTTTTCAGTTCACACATTTCAATGAGCGTATAAACAAATTTAAGGTGACCCCAGAGAAAAAAGTCAAGATTTAAGTCTGGAGACGAGAGCCACGGTTTTTTCTCCCCGTTCCTATCCACCATCTGATACCATGTCCAAAACTCGCGAGCAACAAATAAAATACGCTGGGACACCGTCAGTATAAAATACATTTTGACTTAATTGCAACGAACTCTTCAGAGTAGGGTAGTCCTCTTCAAGAAATTCGCTATTTAACCGCATCGGTAAAAAATATGGACCCACAAGTGACCAAAGAAGATGTTGAGAGGGCATTCAGTTCTAGGATTTTTTCGCCCATATGTGATTAATTATGAAATTATAATCGCGTTCTAGAGAATAACCTCGTCGGTGAAGAATAATTTGAGGCAAATAATTTTGTACGATGTTGGTTGCATCCATTGACAAAAGCCACTTTTGCGGAAAATCTGCGGCAAAAGTCCTGCACCGTAGAATGTGATATGGTACAACAGTTGATCTTCAATATTCTCCAACTGCGCCTGACTAATGTAAAACAAACGCATTTTTCTAGTGCTTGTAAGTAGGTTCCTAATTTCTTTTAGTACCAATTTCTTCAACTTTGGAGTTCTCACTGTAGATGGGTGCCGTTATAGTCGCCATTTTTTAAAATTTCCCGTTTCAATAAGACGTTGGTGAGCGGGCAAATATGAATGATGCGGGATGATACGTTCGGTATCGTGCTTCAAAAGACGTCTACAGCACGCGATTTCCATTGGCAAGACCGTAACGAAATGCATATACACATCTCAGATTCGTGTAATCATTTTCAAAAAAGAAATGGCATAAACTGAATGAATACTCTGACAACTATTGACAAATATTGAAATGACAATAAACAATCCTCTCAACAAATATATTTTGAAGAACAACTGTGTATTATATCGTGTTAGACATAGTTAATAATTTAGTATAACATTCAATACTTTAAACCGAACCGTTTGGGACATATCTCATATGATTTTATGGATCAAAATAACCTCAGGAATCAGCTTTAAAGTTTGTCGCATATATAGAGATTACTGTATACCCACACAGCCAGAAATCTACAAATTCCTAATTTCGTTGGCTTCGGAACAGAAATGAGGGTGGTTTTAATGTTGTTACGTAGAAAAAATGCAAGGACATGTGCAGACATGTCCACTTAATGCTCGCAGTACAATATACATATCTTGTATTACCTTTTCTTACATAAAAGTCACTTTGAAATTCTGTAAAATTTAATGTACTTTTTGAAAAAGCTAAAATATTTTCTCAAAACCCTGACGTGATGGAACAAATTTAAAATTAGTTTCAAAATCAGTATGAAAAACGACATATGCCACACGTAATGGTGTATGAGAAAAAAAAATGGTGGATAGCGTAATCAGAGAAAAATCTCACTTCGTATCCGTTTCTTGTATAGACAGACACACAACCGCTGGCGATGAAGTACATACAAGTGCCGGGAGTGTTAACTTTAACGATCACGTCGTTCACCATGAAGATCTCGATCGCTAAACTGGACACGATGCGTACGATTAACTGCATGGGCAAGTTCTGAAAGAAGGTAACGTGCTCCACTAGTTTTCGGCAGCTGTGCATCACCAATTCCTGCGAAAATATAAATATATAGACACACCATATGCACAAAGTTGGTACTAAGCAGAGGCACAAAAGCATTGTTTGTTAGATTTTTATCAGCAATTATAAATTACTGTCAAGTCTATCCGCAGCTTCTTAAGGCTCGTATACAACAGGAGACGAGCGTTAATGTAACGTGAATGTAAGACGAATGTAATGAGGACGGGTTGAAGTTCGTCTCATTCGAAAGTTCAATCAAATTAACATTTTGTCTTTCTTTAAATATTTTTACATTTACATTTTTACTTAATTGTACAGTGTAATGTAATTTTTATTCATTTTGATACTGCGTGCGCCATCTTGCGAGTCTTCTTGAGATTAGATTAGATTAGATTAGGATTGGGATGGTCTATGGACCTGTTTCACCGCGACCTTTGCATATTTATTGTGATCCCATTTTTCCTAGAGGACGTTCTCTAATTTTGCCCTCTTAATTAAGCTTATCATCATTGAGAGCGGTTTCTTTAAGTAGCTATTAGCTGTGGGGTTCTCCTCCCCAATTATTAGAAACCTTGTCCTCGCCAGGCCCTCACATTGACACAGCGCATGAACTGGTGTTTATCCTCCTCTTGGCAGTATCTGCGAGTTGCATCATCTGCCAGGCCTATTTTGTACATATGCCTAATCAGTCTACAATGACAAGTCAGGAGACCTACAATCATTTTGACAGTCTTCCTGTCTTTATTCAGTAGATCTCCCGTGAATTCAGACCTCTGCTCCTTTAGAAATCTTTGCTGTCTTTGTCCGGTGATTTTTTGCCACACTCTCTGGACTGATATGTATCATTCATTGATGGATTTTTTTAATTTGAATTTGGTAGTGCGAAGAGGAGTCGGCTCCAACGAAGGCCTGACGACCTGCCTGGCCAGCTCGTCCGCAGCCTCATTTCCTCTCACGTCTTTTTGAGAGCTGCGAATTATGAAATTCTGTAGTTTTTGCACTATTAATTTCTATTAATTGAGTAGTTAAAAATGATTAATCTGGTAACTTTCTTAATTCACATTAAATTGGTTAATCTACTCATTTGCTCACTTTCGAATTAAGTTCCGTTTATAATATAAATGTGTTGAACACGTCAATTTACATAGAAGGTGTATACTTACATACAGATATGAACATATACATACAAACAAACAATGGTACAAATACTGTAGAGATTAAAAAATTAAATTATGTGAGATATTTAAAAAAAAAACAAAGTAGTAATTTTATTGAAATTTGAAGCTAAAAAACTCTTGTATATCACAAAAAGCATTTACAGCTAGTATATTTTATAATTTTTGCTTTAGCAATCGTAAAGGTAAGTCTTTTATATTTGTCGGTAAATGATTAAAAACTTTGATTATGTTTACGATAGCACTTTTATTAACAGTCGCCTTTATTGTTTGTATCGGAAGTAGGTATCCATTTTTTATCCCTCTGGTATTGGAGCATACCTCCAGTTGACATTCGGTGAAGAAGTTAAAGTTTTTTTTTTTCACAAACACAACACATTCTATTATATAAAGACTTGTTAAGGTAAGTATATTTTTTTGTTGGAATAATTTTTTACAAGATTCCATTTTTTCAGGTGAACCATAGCTCTGATGCATGCCTTTTGTAAGACGAAGATTCTGGAGACATCGGTTGAATTTCCCTAGAACACTATACCATATCTAAGGCGAGAACACACATACGCATGGTAAGCTGTCAGGCTGGCACTTTCATTGACGTATTTAGATATTGTTCGTAAAGCATAGCACAACGAAGAAATTTTCCCTGCTAGACAGTCAATGTCGTTCTTCCAATTCAACTGCATGTCAAGATGTACCCCTAAAAAATTAACATTGTTTTGCGTCTCTAATTGTTTCTCTTGATAATCAATGGTGACTGGCTCTTGTTTAAAATAGCTGAAATGCACAATATTTGTCTTCTCGATGTTGAGTTTTAGGATTATGTTAGTGGCACCATTTATCAAAAGTCCCCGCACAAACTTCCCCAGCGCCAACTGTTCCAACCTAGACCTCAAAACACCAGTTGAATCGTCGGCGTAGAGTACCGTTTACATTCAGTTTGTGTTGGTAGCTCATTAAATAGACACAAAAAAAAAGAGGTCCCAACACCAATCTTGCGCGTACTCCTCTTGAGGACGACGCCAGTTTGAGAATTTACCATTAAGATTGTTCACTAATCTTTGTTCTCTATTTTGCAAGTACGATGTTATTTATTTTAGCCCAACACCTCTTATACCCACAGCTTCAAGTTTAGCACACAGCATATCATGATCGACACAATCGAATGCTTTTGTAGGATCCATGAAAATTCCAAAGGTGCACTGACTGTTGTTAATACCTTCAATTCTTTCTGATAGAACTTGATAATTTGCTGTGGTGGTTGATCTACCAGTTACTAACAATTCTGATATTTACTTTAATGTTGTATTTGTCCAAAAACCGAATATATTCGTTTAAAAAGTATTTTTCGAAACTTTGGAACAAATGTGTCGAGATGGACAGCGGTCTATAGTTTTCATTTGAATTTTATCTCCTTTTTTGTGAACTAGATGTATCAGAACTGGTTTTAGATCTTCTGTGAATATACCAACTTCCATATATTTGTTAAATATACTTGCTGAAAATTCCATTTACAACTTTACAACTTGCCATAATGCCTTGGTACTATTACCAGAGTTGAGGATGAATTCAGAATTAGCACATTTTTTACACTCTCGTATTTCTGCAATAAGTTTTGTAATCGTTCTTAGTTTTATTCCTTAATAATATCTTCAACATTTGTCGTTTTATTACGGTTTTCCTTTTAATGTCTTGGGTAATCCATTTCCTTTCTATTGTTCTAGGTGTAAGCGTTTTGCGCCGATATAATTGGTTACATTTATGTTTTATTGTATCTATAAGTGTTTCAAAAGCTGTGTTTGGATCATTTTCGTCGAGTATCGAATCCAGTTATAGTTCAATTCAACTAAATTTAAGATTTGAAATCAAGGTAACTTGTTATTTCCGTTAATGTGTATATAAATCACCAAATCAGTAGGTTTCACTTGGAACTACGGCCATTGTATTCACTGTAACTATAGCAAAAATTAAGCGATTGTGTTTTCGAAACGATCTTATCCAGTCATCATGGGAAAGCCACAATACACATAAAAGTTTAAGAATGAAAATCAAACTGGTTCGAATATGTTTTTTTTTTTTTCAAATCTGGCGAAATTTTAAGCGCCATCTAACGGATTAAGTTTTTATTCACTGGTAACACTGGTGTCAGCTTAGCCAGTTAACCTGTTGACTCGTAAGAGATAACTCGAATTTACGTGCAAGATCATTATTATCAATCGGTTACATTCGCCTTACATTACAATTACATTCTCGCTTGTTCTGTGATGTGTACGAGCTTTTACAGCGGTTGCATCGATTAGGGAGATATAGAAGGGAACAGATAGCAAAAACACATGCCATCATGACAGGATATGGACCCCAGTGTGAAAATGCAATATCTGCTCACTGTACCTGTTTCAGTTGTCCGGATAGAATATTCAAGATTTCCGATTCCCGGAAATAACTTTTCTGGAACTTGAACTCGTAATATTCGAGCAATCGTCTTTGCAAGGAGACCGGCAATTGTTTGTGCATCATGTATTCTTCCAGCTCTCTCAGCATTTCGAAGTATTTCCTGGACGAAGAACGCGAGCTCATCGCCACTTCCATGAATTGACCTATCGTGGGGAATAAAAATTAAATGGAGCGGGTTATACGCTTGGAGCACGTACGTTAGGCTTACTAATCAGGAAAAAGGTGACGATTTTCGATACTATCCACTCGACCACGTACAAGGACTTGGGTACGTAATTGCTTAACGTTCTACTGCTGAAGCAAAAGGTAGATAGGTACACACTCGATCGAAGGAGTCTAGCATACGACCCGAAGAAATCGTTCTCTTTGCCGGACTCACTATGGGAGAGTTTTATTAATATTAGAGATACTGCATAAACTCCAATTATACAACCGAACAGAATCATTACAATCTTTTTAAACTTCTAATGTGAATTCGACACCTTCAAAGTAGTAAAGTAAAATAACTTTCTTATTTTAGTAAGTAAGTAAGAAAGTAATTTTTATTGATTTATAAAATCAAAAATGATTATGAAATCAGTCATAAGAAGAAAAAAGAAATATTAAATAAGTAAGTAACTAGACTAATGAAAATTAAACTAATAGAACAAAATTAAATTAAAATTAAAGAAACAAAACTGAAATTAAATGGTGAAAAGAAAAGTGAATTGGAAAACAATCAAGATAAAAATTCCTGCACGCTATAAAAAACTCTTTTGAATTAAAAATCTCTTGAGAGTATGTTGAAAGCAAGAGGTGGAGGTTTTTACTTCAATTGGCAACTTATTATACAATCTTCTGCCTAACAATTCTACTGCCCACTCGGTGACTTGCAATTCGCATCTCGGTAGGTGAAAATCATTCAGATGTCGCGTATTGTATTGTATATCTCTGTTGGTAACATATTTATCAGATTGTCGGTGAGTGTAGTAGATCACCTCATACATAAACAGTGACGGTAAGGTCAAAATACCTAATGTGCTAAGTGTGTTTCTGCAAGATTCTGTTCGTTTTAACCCACCCAGGATTCTTATAATTTGCTTCTGTGCTAGAAACACAGTATTAGCGGATGCTGACGAGCCCCAGAGAAGTATTCCGTATGTACCGTAATCTAGATTGAATCTCAGCAAAGTAAACAGTCTTGAGTATCAATTGATAAACTATTCCTCAGAGCTCTGAAAACATACGCTTTACTATGGATTAATTTTGTTGTTGCACTGCAATGGTTTTCCCACAATAAATTATCTTGCAAGTGCACACCAAGAAATTTTGTATTATTCTGTTGAAGTATCGGATTGCCGTTAATGTGTATGCAACATTGTGTGTTTTTTAGCTGTTGTCGAGTGTGAAATAGCATACATATTGTTTTATTTTTGTTAAGACAGAGTTTGTTGCCACAAAACCATTGGTATAATTGGTTGATTGCAGTGTTACTGGCAGCTTCTGCATCTTGTAAGGTGTCTCGCGCAATGAGTATGGTGGTGTCATCTGCATACATATATATAAGTATATCAGAGATAAAATGAAATGTCATTGGTGTACATACTAAAAAGTAATGGACCTAGTACGGAACCTTGTGGAACTCCGTAAAATAAAGGTAAGCAACTGGATTTATAGGTCTTAATATTCGAGTTAGTTTTGTGTTTTATTGTCACAAATTGTAGACGTCCGGATACGTAAGACGTAAACCAATTTGCCGCGCTACCTCTAATGCCATACTGATGTTTTTGTAGCAGTATTGTATGCTCAACACACTCAAATGCCTTGCTGAAGTCGCAGAATATTGAAATAGGATAATTTTTGTTGTCAACTTCGTTCAGAATATTGTTATAGAAAGATATTAATGCTGTGAGGGTTGATTTATTTTTTCTAAAGCCATGTTGAAACAAACAGGTGTTAATTGAGGATATCGTTTTTGAAGAATAAACAAATCTTTGAGTGCAGTACTAGATTTAGAAATTTCCTGAGTCATCCAACCTCGATTATTTATGGGGGCAGTGCCACTATTCACTTTCGTGGATTTTAATGGAAATGCCATATTGTAATGGTATTGCAAAGTGTTCATAAAAGAGTTAATTTTATCATCGAGAGATATAGATAGGTAAGTATCACGCCACGTCTCGTTTAACAAGTAATAATAGAATTTTGTTTTATTGTTTTCGCTGAAAAAGCGCCTATCAACATTTATGGGAACACTATTTACAGAAAGGAGATTTTTTTTGCTAAAAACCGTGACGTATTTGTGATCTGATAAATACGTATCATCGACAGAAGTAAAGAGTTCTGAACTGTAATTGGTGAATACATTATCAATTAATGATTTAGAGGTGCATGTTACTCGGGTATATTCTTATATAATTGAATGTAATCCATAACTTAATAAAAGATTATTTTAGGACACAAGTTTCATATTTGTCTTTCATAAAATCAATGTTAAAGTCACCACAGAGAAATACAACAGTTTTAGAAGTATGCAAATTATCTAGCAAATTTTCCAGTTGCATCAAAAAGCGATTTAAGTCTGAAGCAGGAGGACGGTATACATTAACAATAGCATAAGAAACCGAATTGCATGACCAGCGAGCCGCACATATTTCAAAATTTTGTTCTATGGCAAAGCAACTTACATCCAAATTATTAATAGTTAACTTTTTATCAGCAAAGATACAAGAGCCATCACCTCAAGCATTTTAAATGGATTAATGCAATTCCATCGGTCTAGTGAATCTACCTAGTCATTTGCAATTAGTTTACATCAGGATTATTTATCCCTAAACTCAGTCGCTTTTGAGATATTTGCAATTTTGTTGAATTTTTGAACGATTACATTCCTTCGAATGAAATTTTATGTTAGTTTTTTATTAGTAGTAGTTTATTAGGTATCAGATATTTAGTAGTTTTACTAATGTCGATGTAAGTACAAAGAAATAGGTATTAGATGTTATAACAATAATCACTGAATCACATACAGGGTATTCAAAAACGCATCTCTAATATGGATACCTTTAAACTAACAAAACTTTTTTATTTCAAATGGAACATGGTAGGGGAGGGTGGGGCAAGATGGGCCACGAGGCATGATGGGGACATTGTCTTATCTACAAAACGGCAGTAAGCATCTGTCAAATAATAGCAGACCTAATATTCACAAGTGCTGTTTTATGTTTGTTGTAATGTAGGAAACTTTACTAGTCGTAATAACAAAGTTATTGCTGTTTGTGCGTGAACTTTGCAATTTCCAGAATTTCTTTATTGTTTTGATGGTGAGTTCAACGGCCAATATCGGAAGTACAAGTAAATTATTTACAATTACACTTTTTTGTGTTTATTAATTGACATGTATTGCATGTATTTTCTATAGTGCGTTATTTGTTTATTTCAAATATTTAATATGTTATTATAACCAGAAAATGTCTTAAAGAGGCAAGATGGGGCTATTAGTATGGGGCAACATGGAGACATCACTATCTTACTCTTCAGTCTGGTCCGTTATGACTGGATATAGTTGGATATTTAAATATAGAATAAAATCGTTTCATTACTTGCATCAGGGTTGTCGTGGGTACAGAAGAGAAGAGAATGAGTATGAGGTACCACAAACAATTCTAGAAAGAAAAGTGGAAGAAGCGCGTCAGCTTGCTGGACCTCTCCAACCTAGAAAATCATTAGGCTAAAAACACTTTTTTCCCTAGAAGACGAGGCACAGCTGGTTACATATTTGAAAAAAAAAAAAAGGAAATTGGGTCTCCCAGGATTAACAATTCAAGATTTGAGACACCTTACTTATTGATGGTCTGAAAAATTGGGGAAAGTTTGTTGTTGAACAAATGGAAAAATTGCAGGAAAAGATTAGCTGATAGGATTTGTGAGATGGGATCTCCATTATGCTTTTCCGAAGACATAATGCCTATATCTCATGTTAGGAATGAAGTACAGGTTCAATCAAAGCGTAACAAGGGAAAGACGACAATCCGTACAAGCATTACGTATAAACATCTGCTACAAGAAAATAGAAGTCTGGAGAATCCCTAAGGCAACTAGAAGTGCTGAGGGAGTATTAAAGGGGAAAAAATGACAAAGAAGAAAACAGAAGAGACTAAGAAGCGGAATTTTGTAAGGAAATCAAAGGGTAGATTTTTAGAAAACAAGGAAATAATAAAGTTCTTCTGTTGAGGAAGATCTATGTCTATGTTTATATTGCCTCAGAAAGTGCGGTGAAGATACCAAAGGGGAAGTATGAATACAATGCCATGGATGGCGAAGTTGGGTACATGGAGGGTACGCGAATAATGGGAATGAGTTCGTCTTCCATTGTGCCAATTGTGAAGATTAAGTTTAATATTCTTATCGTTATTGTATTTTTTTTTTATTTTAAGTAGTTCCGCTTTAAAGAGTTTTAGCTTTGTTTCTGCATGTTTTTAAGAATAAAATCTATTTTTTTTACATATTACCCATTGCATGTTTTTAAGAATATTTTAAGAATCTATTTTTTTTTACCTATTACCTAGATTTATGTTACAACCCATTCTTAACTCATCTGGAACCCATCTTGCCCCCATGGTGGGACAAGATGGTGTATTTACATATTTCTTTTCAAAATTTTCTCATAAGGAATATTCATCGAAAAATTGTAAATACATCCATCAGCAGGTAAATGTTTAAAGATTACAACAAGCCTACTTAGAACCTTGCATATCAATTTGCAATCCTGATGCAGTGTTAAGCTGTAAAACTTAGTGTTCCCATCTTGCCCCACCTTCCCCTAATTTTTACTGCAGCATTGAATGCAGCGTAAAATTCTACATCGATTGATATTAGGATTTCGTATGCCAATTTTTGATAGTTTTTGAAATATTAGCATTTTTATTAAAAATAAAATTACTAAAAATATGCATAAATTCCAGGTTTGCAGGCAAATAAAATGAGTTTTTTTTCCTACAAAACACTCTGTATATTACTTCCTTAATCTATCTAAGTATTTATGTTTCTGGTATCCAATGTTACTAGTTTTTTACTAAATGTGTTTTAGTTACAGCGCACGTACACTAATTATTAGAAATTAGTAAACCATGAGATGCGATGACATACAAGTGATATCTATTTCTGGTAATTTACCAAATTTCGCAGTTATAAGCCTATGTAGTAGTAACAAGTTATATTTTTTATAGTAAGTCCTGATGCGGTCAACTCCTTCACACATTTTCTTCCAACAATAAGTAAAACATTGTAAATCGAGAGAAATAAGAAAAAAACATTTAAAGTTACATATATAAATGATATTTTAGATTTATTCTACATTCATGAACAACAATAATAATACCTGAACATGTAATGAATAAAAACACCGAAAAAATAAAATACAGAAAGAAATTATTAAAGGAGATATTCTAAATAATTGGAAAACTTCTAACGATAAATATCTCAGGTATGGAAACCAAACAATGCAGAAGAAGATAACGGGTTATGACAAAAAAATATATACGGAGTGCTTTTTAGGAAGAAAATATTTTATTTACTCGAAACTTTTAGGCAAGAAATTCTAAATTTCAAACTCTATCAAGAATAGGTATACCAAATCCTAATATCAATTGATGTCGAATTTTACGCTGCATTTAATGTTGTAGTAAAAAGTATCATGTTCCATTTGAAAGAAAAAAGTTTTGTTAGTTTAAAGACGTTCACATTGGAGATGCGATTTTGAACACCCTGTATGTGATTCAGTGATTATTCCTATAACACCTTACACATACGTCTTTGTACTTAGGTCAAGATTATTAGAATCACTAAATATCTGATATCTCTTGATATATTTTATTTTACTCGTAAGAGTGCAAACGTCAAGAATTCAACAAAAATGAAAATATCTCGAAAACGGTTGAGTTTAGATATAGGAAGCCTTTCTACAAACTAATTGCAAATGATTCGCTAAATTCGTTAAACCGATAAAAATTCCACCAATCCTTTTAAAATAAGAAAGTTGATATCAACACCCTGTACGCCTAAAGTGTTATAAAGTTAAAAACATTTTCCTTAAATAGATCACAGTGGGGCATGATTACATTGCTAGTTTCAAAATCAAATTCTTACTAGAAGTTAAAGAAAATCTAATGGCCCAGTTTGGTGGGACACCTGTATATAGAATATAAATTACTTTTTCACGTCTTGCAAAATCAATATGTTTATGATTGCCAATGTACTATATAAGAGCGTAGTCGGCTCGGTAAAATGTATTATCATATTGAGAATAAGTTGTGTTTGTTAAACTAATGTTTTTGATTCATAAATTTTGGAAAATATTGGTAATATACTAATTGGTCGAAAGTTATCCAAATTGTTCACATCCCGCTTTTTATAAATTGGAATAACGTGGGCTAATTTCAAGGAAGTAGGAAAAGTGCCCTTATTGAACGATAGATTGATCAAGTAAGTTAGTGGCCTGGCAATATGTCTCGCTATCCGCTTAATCAGGCCGGCAGATATACCATCATGCCCCACAGTATGAGAGGAACTCAAACGGCCTATAACACGCAACACATTCTCCTCAACCACAGGAGAAGCGAAGAAACTATTACTGTGTCGTACAGGTAAGTATTCTTCAGGATTTAACAATTCAGTTCCTGATAATGATTGGACATTACATGAATTCGAAAAACTATCGTTGCAAGCATTATATAGCTCATCTGGATCTTCAAAACAATCAGAAAATTTACTAGTTTTTGAATTAATATTACAATTTCTCCGTACCACATCCCAGACAGTCTTATATTTATTTTTTGCTTATAGTATACAGGGTGATTCTCAATATATGCGACCAACTTTAAGCGCTGATTCCTGTAAAACAAAATTAACTTGTACTAACTGTTGAAAATGACCGGCCCCAACTGCAATACAAACTTCTATTCTCCGTCGTATTGACTGGCGTGTCCGTTCTAAAATACCAAGCGTATTTCGAATTGTTTGAAAAGCTGCGATAATACGATTTCTCAGTTCATCGACATTTTCAATGGGAGTCGTATAAACTAATGATTTAAGGTGACCTCAGAGAAAAAAGTCCAAAGAATTTAAGTCTGGAGACCGAGGAGGCCACGGTTGTGGACCTCCCCGTTCTATCCACCGATCTGGATACGTATCGTCCAAAAACTTGCGAGCAACTAAACTAAAATGCGCTGGAGCACAGTCATGCATAAAATACATTTGTAATCTTAATTGCAACGGAACTTCTTCCAGCAGTAGTGGTAGCTCCTCTTCAAGAAAATTGCGGTATACCTCGCCATTTAACCGCACCGGTAAAAAATGTGGACCTATCAAGTGATCTCCAACAATTCCGGCACACACATTGACAGAGAATTGATGTTGATGACGGGCATTCACTAGTTCTTGCGGATTTTCGTCGGCCCATATGTGATTATTATGAAAATTAATAGTCGCCTTTCTAGAGAAAGTAACCTCGTCGGTGAAGAATACTTGAGCCAAATAGTCAGGATTTTGTGGCGATTTTGTGTTGCTCCATTGACAAAAAGCCACTCTTGCGGAAAATCTGCGGCAAAAGTTCCTGCACCCGTTGAATGTGATATGGATACAGCAGTTGATCTTTCAATATTCTCCAAACTGTAGCCTGACTCATGTATAAAGCAAACACAATTTTTCTGGTGCTTATAGTAGGATGTTCCTCAATTTCATTTAGTACCATTTCTTCAACTTGTGGAGTTCTCACCGTAGATGGATGCCCGTTATCAGTCGTCCGTTTTTTTTTTAAATTTCCCGTTTCACTAAGACGTTGCACAGTGTTTCGATTTTTACAAGTTAGCTGGACAAAATTATTTCGTTACATTTTTTGCCTCGAAAAATATTGTTGTATGCGTATTTTTTTTTCTGTATATAATTACCATCATCATCAGTTTGTGTGTATACAGGTGTCCCAATCATCAAGAAATGAAAGATTGTCAACAAACTGAGTTTTTTCAAAACATTATTTTATGAATTGTTATATATCGTCGAACTGCATGCCTTAAAAATACTTTGTACTATAAAGGGTGTTCCATTTTTCAGCTACTTATCAAAAAGGTTAAATAGAACAGTCAGTATATTATTGAATATCTGGATAGTCCAATCTCAAAGAAGCAAATTGATATACGATACTAAATAGTTTCTATCGGTATTTTTTTAGTTATTTACTGTGTTGTCTCGAAAACAATTTAAATAAACAATTTTAATACACCGCTATTTTTATTTTTTTCTAATTTGATCAAAAATTAATGTTACTGTAATCGTCGTAGGCTCTGTAGCGCTATTTTAATGTATTTGTATACAAGATGTTTCATAACGCATAATGTAACTTTTTCTAGAAAATTTTGAATTGAACACAATGTATATATATTTCGGTACATTCGTCTTTTTGCAAGCCTTTATTTGGTATAACATTTGTTGAAAAAAATATTAAAAAACAATAATAGAGTTAATCGAAAAACAAATTTTAGTAAACATAAGGGTACATGCAGGGATAGTCTATGCTTGCGCACAGTTTAGACTTAGATTTTCGTTCAGAGGGATCATGTAACTAGGTTTAGCTAGCTTCTTCTATTTAACGAAAATACTGTTTCATCGAAAAGTATATATTGAATAAATAAAAGCGATAAATAAAAAGCCAAACATTAAAGTATTACAATACACCTAACACGTGTGGGTTAAATATTTCAAAAACAAAACTACGTTATATAAAATACTCCTCCTACTACTTCTATAACTATATAATAAATCAATAAAAATATAAAAGTAAATTCATAAATAGTGAAATTATTCATTCTCACTATATTCTTCCTCAGTCGAATCAGCTACAACATAGTCCTCTAACTCAAAGTAATTATGGTTGGACGGAAGTAGAGGAGTATTTACCGAAGGCAATATTAAATCTAAAACCTCGGAAGGGAGACTTCCACTTTTTTTTGGAGTTTCCCTAAGCCCATTAATTACAGGGTCAGATGTGATAATTAACATATTTAGCAAATCTCTATTCGTTGCAATACATGATCGCTTCCGAGTATTATGTTCTCGAAATCTTCTGCAATCTTTATTGCGAGCTTTCTGGGCCTCCTCAGATAGCTGCCCGATTGGCAGAAGAACCAATTGTATCAGCACTGTGCACAAGTATTTTATGCACCGTATGTTATCAGTAGTTTGTATCTTGCGAAAAAGTTCGAAATTTTTGAATGTTAATTTTATAGCCGGATGACAAAGCTCTTAATAAAGTACCAAATCTTCGTAGAAGAATCTAGCCCTGTAATCTTTGCGCTTAGTTCAGGGTTTCCGAAAAATCTTCGGGCAGTATTGCTGTCATACTTGAACCATATCCGGCTTTCAGTTTATCCAGAAGGAGACCTAATTTCTCCTTAAGCTCCTTCTGCACTAAAGTGGTACCGTTACGATTTCTTACACTTTCCTTCATTTTCTTACAAAACTCTGTACTTTCACTGGCACTCTTTATTACGGAGGCCAAGTTTCTACTACCAGACAATCCCGCTGAAACTTCTGCGGCAACCACTAGCTCGGATGTACTTCTCGAATTTACTAAATCCTCAACACGTCTTCTTTTGGTTCTGTCGCTCGATTCCACAAATTCTTTGCGAGACCGTCCAGATGTGTGACAACATTCTGGTGTTAGTAACTTCGAATGATTAAGGATAGCAGGAAACTGTAAATCTCCTGCCATCCATCCCGCATATTTGCTGAAAAAGCGTTCTCGACTCTTCCCACAATTGTACCACTTGTCTGATAATTTCGAGGAAAACCTGCATATCGCATTTTTTGTTTCCCTCAATGATGCCTCCGCAACCCTCGAAAAATCGTATTTTGCCAACAAAAATTGGTACAGCATGTTGTTTCGGTATTTTTTCCCATGCTTCAGCCATTCTTCAAACAGCTCCAATTTTTCAATAAAGTAGCAGTCTAAAAAATTTAAAAAAAAACATAGTTGTACAAAAGTGTGCAGCTAAAATCTGTTATATTTTGGAAGTGGAAGCTTGCAGCTACAATATAAATTAATCTTGGCCTGGGGGCACACGGGGGCATATAGTTTCCAGACAGTTGAAAAGAAAAATCGGCGAAAGTCGACAAAATTGAAGAAGAAGAAGATTTTTAAAATTATTGAGCTGAGCTTTTACAGTTTATAGACAAATTAGCAAGTACTTCCTTTAGCTTGAGAATCCATCACACTGAAATATATACGAGGTCTGATCAAAAAATAACCGTTATTTCAAATTCGTGAGTTACGTATGTTCGGTTTTTGCATTTTTTTTTCTGTTATGTTGATACACATGTCTGTTATATATGTTGGTAATATCAGCCATTTTGGATTGTCAGTTTGTTTTTGACAGATAAAAGGGTTAGTCGTGTTTTGGTGTGCTCTTCGATTTTTTACTATTCGAAAAAATGGATCAAAGAAACTGTATTAAGTTTTGTGTAAAAGATGAAATTAAATGCGCAAGGACATTTGAAATGTTGACTGTGGCGTTTGGCGAGTCTACTACGAGCAGAACACAAGTTCAATTGTGGTATAACCGGTTTAAGGAAGGCCGAGAAGATGTCAATGACGATGCTCGTCCTGGTCGCCCGAGCACGTCAACAACCGATGAAAACATTAAAGCAGTGAAGAAAATGATTTTGGATAATCGTCGAATCACTATCAGAGAGGTTGCTGGTGATGTTGGCATATCGTTCGGCTCATGCCAAGCAATTTTTATGGATGTTTTAGGCATGAAACGTGCGGCAGCGAAGATTGTTCCAAAATTGCTAAATTTTGAGCAAAAACAACGTCGCATGGACATCGCTCAGGAGCTGTTGAACATCGTCAACGACGATCCAGATTTCCTCAAAAAGGTCATAACTGGTGACGAATCATGGGTGTATGGCTATGACATTGAAACCAAAGCCCAATCATCCCAATGGAAGCGTCCAGAAGAGCCAAGACCAAAAAAAGCACGTCAAGTTCGGTCAAATGTGAAGGTTTTGCTCACTGTTTTCTTCGACTGCAATGGCGTGGTACACCATGAATTCTTGCCACAAGGTCGTACTGTCAATAAGGAATACTAAGCCTTGAAGTTATGCGCCGTTTGCGCGAAGCAATTCGTCAGAAACGCACAGAATTGTGGAAAAAACAATCATGGATTTTGCACCACGATAACGCACCAGCTCACACATCGATGCTTGTGCGTGAGTTTTTGGCCATAAACAAAACCGTTATCATGCCTCAAGCACCGTATTCACCGGACTTGGCTCCCGCTGACTTTTTCCTCTTCCCAAAACTGAAGACACCGATGAAAGGAAAGCGTTTGCTACGATTGAGGAGATAAAAGAAAATCGAAACAGGAGCTGTTGGCGATACCAAAAAGCGCGTTTCAGAGTGTTTCGAGGATTGGAAAAAACGCTGGCATAAGTGTATTATATCTGAGAGGGATTACTTTGAAGGAGACAAGATAGTTATTGATGAATAAATAAATACTTTTTGAAAAAATTGAAAATAACGGTTATTTTTTGATCAGACCTCGTATATATGCTAATAAACAGCACGGTGGAGTATTAGCACAAAGAGGTGCTAATAACAATAAATGCAAATTTACTTATCCTTCCCTTTTACCCTGGGCTAATTGATTCATTAAACGATTAATTAGGAGACAAAAAAATGTTAAATCCTATCTTTGAAAGGGTTGTTTGTCACTGTCAAACTTTACTTTTCAACAATTCGCCAATGACTTTTGTCCAGCTAACTTGTTATAATCGAAACACTGTGCGTTGGTGAAGACGGGCAAATATTGAATGATGCGGGATAAAACGGTTCGGATATTGTTCTTCATAAAGACGTCTAGCAGCATGCGAATTTCCATTGGCAAGACCGTAAACGAAATGCATATCACACATCTCAGCATTCGTGTAATTCAGTTTAGAAAACAGAAACTGGCAATAAACTGAATGAATACTCTGACAACTATTGACAAATATTGAAATGACAAATATTCCCTCTCAACACAATAGTTTTTGAAGGACCAACAGTGATATTATATCGTGTTAGTCATAGTTCATATTTATTATTAAACATTCAATAACTTTAAAACCAAACCGTTTTGGACATATACTCATATGAACTTTTATGATCGAAATAACCTCAGCAATCAGCTCTTAAAGTTTGTCGCATATATTGAGAATCACCCTGTATATGAATCATTATTTTTTAAAACAAGTACATCTTTATAATATTTTTCATATTTCAGAAAATCTGGTTTACAAATAATATTTTTTTGTACTGAGAGATTTCAAGGATAATAAGTTATTTTTAAGTTGTATTATTTCAGGAGTAATCCATTCGTTGTGATTACTAGATTTTAAGCACCGCACTAATGGGAAGCCCCATATAATATTTCAAAATAACTATAAAAAAAAGTTAAATGCCGCTTTCGGGCAGTTAGATTCATAAACGTGTAACCATATCTCATCTTTTCAATAATTTTCAAACAGGCTCAAAAAATTTGAGTTATATGCTTTCCAGAAGAATAATAGAATAGATTGTCTTTCTTTTGTGTACTACATATCAATGGTGTAGGTTAGAATATGATTCACAAAGTGTACTTCTCTAAATAACTGAAATCGACTTCATGACTGTATTTTGTACTTACGTCCATAAATATATCGGAGTGGTAGAGTGCGTAGCGGATACTTTCCTTGTGTTTGTTTCATTAACGCTGGCTCCTACTGCCACGATATGAACGCAGGTTAATATATGGAAGTAAAGGACATAGCAAAATATTGCTAAAATCAAACGGTATTTTAAATAATTCCAACTGTGCGCCTGAAACCAAGAAAGCTTTGTATTCGTGACGCGTAAAGAGAGAAAGTAAGTTACCTCGCAAGTTTGCCTGCAATATCTTAGGAACGTAATTATCCTAAGCACTTTAAATATCGACAAATTTTGGAAGTAAAACATGGCTTTTCTGATACCGCCACCCTTCATAAACAGGTCTAGATGCGTGGGAAGTGACGACAATAGGTCAAATATGAAGAATGTGCAAACGTAACGACTGCATGTACGGAACAGAATAGATAAATAGTCACTTATTCATAACAGATTTTTACTCACAAGGAGAGCTTACTAGATGTTAAACTTAGCTTAATTCAGGTTTCGTCTGATGGTAATAGGGGACCATTGGAATATTTTTGCAAAATATTGAGTGAGCAGCAGCAAGAGTCAGAACCTCAACACTCGTATTGAATCGTACTAACAAGCAGTCACTCAACTGGTCACCTTCGATTTTGATAAAACATTGCGGGCATATAGAGCACTGGAAAATAATCGACCCGTATTTTTTCTTAGCTGCTGATATTCACTTGTAGGGGAAACTCCTATAGCTACATCACTAAAACACATTTTTATCTTCGGCACTAGAAGGGATTTCGAACTGAACTGAAAAGGAAAGTACTCATCTTGACAATTCCCCAGTGACCAACTATATTTATTTCATATTTTATAAACATTTAAAAAATATTAAATCTTTCTTGAATATTAGTTATATTAATATAATATGCATAAAATATATTATAGAAAATATATTAGGAAACATTTAAAAAATATGTGTGTTATGTAGCATTAATAATATTTTATTGCAAATGTTTTCTCAATATATTTTTCATAACTCTGCAAGAATATTTTGCATTGTATTTCTGTAAATATTTATTTAAAAAAAAAGATTGAATTTTTGCTTTTGTACCTTTGGTGCCTAGGACGAATAATATAAAATGGGTAAAATATGCATACATATTAAGTAGGTATGTACCTATTTAAAATGATAGTTTAAAGATTAAATTACATAATATATATCTAATATGATTTAATTAGTATCTAAGTTGAGCGCTGTAACTTTTCTATTAATATATCTGCGTTTTGTATTATATTATTTGTAATATTTGTAAGTTGCGAACGTCAACACAACACCTCTATTCATTACGGTGCCGGTGTTATATGATTTAGTATTGTTTATGCATCTATGGATTAGGTACATAGAATGCATACGCGCACGTGCGTATCATCAACGTTTTCATTTGTTAATCCGTTACATGTTATAGTTTATAATAGTATAAGATTAGGGTTAACTGTGTAATTAATTGTTGGGGGGTGTGTTTTAGTTTTTGTGGTGACTACGAGGTAAGCAAAACTTTGAACACGTCATGGCATTTATAAGATAATTGGAATGCTCAATATCGCTATGTACAGAAATCGTTTAATAATATAATTGTAGGAATTTTATGCATCATATATGTACTGCATCTACCAGATAAATTGCTAGTTGATTTGCTTAAGAGATTCATCTCGGTAGATAAGCGTCATAACCTCAAATAGAGGTTAGAATACGTTGTGTTGTTTATTGTTTGTACGTAGAATGTTTTCAAATATTATGAAATAAAGTAAAAATAAGTATCGTAAGTATTAGAATGTAGCTACCACTCCAATTATTGTAAATGCTCCAAATGTATTAGTAGGTGATGATAATGTTGTACGATGTTTTATTCATGGTATGATCTAATACAATTGGCATTGTTTTAGAGGCCACAAGGAAACGCCATGAGAGCGCCACTACCGAAGATATGAAAAAAGCCATAGGGTTGTACCTGGCACCAGCCAAGGCTAGACTTAAAAATGAGTATTTTAATTTATTGGCTTATTCAAATAAAATGATAATAAATACGTTTGTTTTTTATTTAGAACGCTTCAATTAAAAAATAGTGATTAATTTGATAAACCTTCAGTATGCCTTAAAAGATGCCAGAATTATTGATTATTAACTTGTATGGTGAGTGTGAAAAAACAAGTTCTTGCCTTTTAGACAACTCTATGTATGTTTCAACTTTTCGTTATCGACGTTATACACTCTAAATAACCAAGAAAAATTTTAGTTCATTTTGACAAATTAAACAGATTGCATAAAAATTCTCAATTTTCATATAAACATTTTACAAATATTTTAGAAAAAATATAGCGCTTACATTAATTTTAAAATATGGAATAAATATTTTAATTGAATATTTTATCTATATTTAGAAAAAAATATGAAAAATATATTCAAAAACGTCTCACGAAAAATATTTATAAAATATATTTTTAAAAATATCTATGTAATATTTCTGGCTGTTAGGTTTCAGACATCTTGGTTTAATAAGGCGATCAGTGGTGCATGATGGGATAGTGCCTGCCGAAAACAAACATGGGAGGGATATAGTTCCTCTCGGAGCCAAGAAAATGCTCTTTAGTGACGGTCTCGTGGATGATGCTCACGTGACCGCGGTACCCCTCCTTCCCAATCAGAAGACCCCGGCATCGCAGCATTATAACCGCTCTAAACGTCGTCTCCTCCACAAACAAATACAGGGGAGGAACACATAAGAGGGCTTCTATTCCCGCCGTCGGGGACGTGCGCATTGCTGCTGTAATGCTAAGACATGCAATGCGCTGCACATGCATCAGGTTATACCTGGCTGCCACTCGTCTTACCGTTGGCTACCAGACGATGGCGCCATAAGTTAGCATCGACCTAATTATGGCAATATACAGCCACAAGGTAATTTTCGAGCAAAGCCCTCAAGCCCTACCCAGCACCCGACGACACTACCAAAAGGCTTTTCTCGGCTTTTGCTTTGACATGTTTGCTCCAGCTTAGTTTTCTGTCAAATATAATACCTAGATATTTGACTTCTTCCGAGAAACCGAGAGCAGTGCCAAACAGTTAGGATGGGCGGATGTTTTTCCACCTTTTTTTATTAGTAAAGAGTATCATCTTTGGTTTATCTGCGTTTACAGAAAGGCAACGTTCTCTACACCAGTTTTCCATAGACCTTAGAACAGTCTTCATCAAATCGCAGAGCACGCTCTCAAATCTTCCATCAATGAGGATCGTAATATTGTTAATATCGTTCGCCTATGCAATTGTGTAGAAGCCAGATGTGTTCAGCGCATGAACGAGGTCACCTACCACAAGGTTCCCCAAAAGTGGTGACAAAACGCCTCCTTGGGACAGCCTCGATCTACGCGCTTTCTCACGCTGGCATCTCCCACACTTATTTCCATTGCCCTCAGCTCAAATCATCAGTGCAGTCATCCTACAAGGGTCGGCTCAACACCGTGCCTAGCTAGAGCACTGACGCACTGACAATACTATTGACAGAAGCTTTATCAAAAGCTTCTTCTACCAGAGTGGTCTGAAATGTTCTCGACCTCTCCCATAGAGGGCAGCGCTACTCGGATGACTTTCTTAACTTGTGCTGCTGCAACTGTTAGTAAACGTCACGTAAAATTGCAAGCCATTGCAGCTCCAGCCATTAGTAAGCTGTAGGCTGTCATTTGAATCAGTTGCGGTGCGTGTGTTGTTGGATGAAACACGGATTCACCCTCATCCACCAAGATCGAAGCCACAGTCCAGCTGAAGAACCGACCTGTGTCCATTGACACAGGTCGGTTCTTCAGCTCCATTGGAGGGAAAGGTCATAGCGTCGACGTCGGTATTTTGGGAATAGGAAAAGAAATTCTGTTGATTGACTATCTTGAAAAAGATAAAACGATAACTGGAGAACACTATTCCAACTTTCTAACGAAACTGGACGCAAAAATGAATGAAAACAGACGGCTTGCAGAATCATCTTTCATCAAAACACTGCACCTGCCCACAAGGTGTCTTGGCGAAGGAAAGATTGAGGGATTTTTACTATGAAGTGCTGGAACATCCGCCCTATTCCCAGATTTGGCACCCTCGGACGGAGAGATGGAAATCTCTACCCAATACTCAAAATCTTCATCGCTGGTCAAAGTTTTTCGTCGAATCAAGAAGACGGGTACTTTGCAGCACTTCCGGCGGAACACTACAGAAACCAGATAATGGCGCTGGAATATTGCTCGATGAAATGTTAAAGTAGATTATGTTAAAAAATAAAAGTTTTTGAAAACATAAATTGTCATTTCCACAATTAGGATGAGAACATTTCAGACCACCCTCGTATATCTAGGAATACACCCAAAGTAGACATTTTATTGTCCAATATTGTACCCGCCGCACCATTGAGTGGAGGGCAGACTCGGTAGATCTTCCCAGGATGTACGCGTCTTGATTTGTGTGAAGTGGATACAATGGTAAAGCCACCTCTCTCATATAATGGTCGCACAGTCGTTCCAAAGTCTTCAGCAGAAAGCTGGTCAAATCCATCGACTGGTATAATTTAGCCAAGGTATAGTCGGAACGTCCTGGCTTTAGCTAAATTTGTTTTTTTTAACCCCTAACAACCCTCACCATGCGCCCATGCGCCACTGATCTCCGTATTATATCAAAATATCCAAATTATCAAGAACAGCATTTTTCTTTTTAGTCCAGTTTGATATCTCTTTTGGTGCCAAAGATATCGTTAAAAATGTGTTTTAGGGGTGTAGCTTTAGGTGGCTCTGACTATCAGCAGCCAAAAATTTAGGCACGCGTCTATTATATGTAATATTTTAACAAAATTGGAGGTGACCTTGCTTGTAACAGAAATAAAATGGTATTTATACATTTTTTTGTACTTTTAAATGTTAAACTAGATACTAGTAAGATCAAAATCCATTCTAAATGTAAATTAAACATCAAAACGCGTTGCATTAATTGAATCATTTTTTGTCTCGAGATACGGATAGCAATCACGGTATTTTAATACATTACGCATATTCGCGTACAAAAGCTTCGAATCTTGGTAAGCTCTCCTCGTCGAGAACATCATTTCGAAAGTTATGGCATTCATCATTCTTCAACATCTATTTGCTCAACATTGGATAACTACACCAAAATTGCTAGAATACAAACATACAAAATGTCACAAGGTGCAAAATCAATAAAATACGAACAGAAAACAGAATATTTGACGACAACAGAGAGCAGGAGTGGAAATATTCACGCAATACCATAAACAAGGCACTCAGTGATATATCTAGAACAATTAGAATCACAAACAAGAAGCAATAGACTATTTGATCAATTTTCGAGGTAGATCGAAGCATAGAATTAATCATAAAGGCAATCATGCTGTGAGCTTTTTGAGCAATGATTAATTTTTCCAATATAAAAAACTTTCAAGCATCACAACTTTCTAAATATGTCTTTTACTAAAAAAATGCACATGGCATGAAATGATTGTTTGAAAGGATAGAGCACGAATACGTAATCGTTGTTTCTGTAAAGACAAAAATATTTGATTGCTCAAGTTAATATTTGGCAAAAGTTTTTAAATATTAAGTTTACAAAAAGAAATTCGTGACATAAAAGCAATGTTGTTTGAGTTGGTGTTTGGGCTGTTTCCGTCGTCTGTTGGATTGCTTAAATCTGATCTTTCAGCAATATTTCCACTGTCGTCATCAGGGTAACATATAGATGAAATTATTTGAGCAAAAAGCAATAGAAGCACATTATCCCAAGTCAAAATGGGCGCTATTGGAAACACAAGCGGGATTCCGCATAGGCAGAGCAACCTAAGACTGGAGAAGATTCTTGACAGTGTTCCAAAAGATGAAATATGGAAAATTCTGAGAACGTAAGGAATAGACAGAGCAAAGTAATCAGGAGTCTCTACAGAGATTCCCAGAACATTGTACATACATACTTACGGAGGAAAAAACAGATTTAGAACAACCAAAGGAGTAACATAATGAGCAATGCTTTGGCATTTATTATCTTGTTAATCTAATGTGTTATTTGGGAACCATAGCTAGGCATAGATGTGTCTTCTTACTACTACTTTTAGAGCATCGAAATCTAAAAAGTGTGTTAATAAATTGACGTAGAGTGACGGCTTATTTTTTATGGCAAACATGAAAATCACTATATGGGCTTAAAATAAGAACATCTTGGTTCGTACGACCAGAGAATGCCCTCAAGAGGGAGTTAAATCCCCACTTATGTGAAGCCTAATAGTAGATAAATTCTTTCTTAAGTGGATGGACTGATCTAGACATACCTTGCCAATGGTATGATACTAGGTAATGATACTGTCAACTTCACGAGAAAATGGTGTCAATCGGTAGCCCCACCAAGACCTTAGTAACATTTCCAAACAATCCCGACTTCAAGACCATATAAATTGATAGCCAAAACATAGATTTGAGAACGAAGGTTAAATATCTAGACCTTACCTTGAACAACAAACTTTGATACAATTCACCGCGAGTATTAACTTCCTTAAAATGCAAAGACTAGTATGCGTATGCATAACTGGAGCTATGAGAACCTGCCCTACAACAGCTATCGAAGTAGTACTGGATCTTATTCCCCTCCAAATTGTGGTGGAGCGACTGGTAAAAAGAATTATACTCAGAATGATCAGGGAAAGAATAATTAGGCATATGTTGCAATCTCTTGACGGTGATCGAATCTTGGGACATGCTCCATCAGCTGTGCGAAAGAATTTATCACAAAGCTCAGAAACTCGAGTGAGTGGGATCAAAACACCATCTTAAAATTGAATATAAAAGTATATAAATACCAATGGCACACGGATAGCTCCAGAATTGGCAAAGAGAAATGGAATATAAGGACCCAGAATCACGCATTTCGAAAGCTTGGGGAAATATCCAAGTATCTTCTAAGCGGAAATATACACTAATGAAAGGTGTGTCTAGTTCAATATCGGCAGGAATTACCAAAAGCAGGAGATTATCATTATGTCTGATAGGTTAGCAGCCATAAAAGCGCTAAACTCATACGTAATCAGTCCAAACTTGGTGTGGGAGTGCGTAGGGAAATTAAATCAGCAAAACAATAGGAACAAAGTAACCCTCCTGTGGATTCCGGGACACACAAAAGAGGAAAGGAACGAAATAACGGATAATCTTGCAAAGAAAGGAGACTAGAACACATATTTTAAGGCTCGCAATTCGAGAGCGTTGGAACGCATTGGAAGCATGTAAAATGACCTATGAAGTAGAATAAAAAGCTGCGGTATGAAAATACTAAGAAAAATCGAGTAAGCAATAGCAAAGAGGGAACAGGAGGAGGAGCATTAGCCTCGTTAAAGAAGCCAGTATCATCTGACCCGGATGAAAAACAATTTGTTAAGGAGTTGCAGATAATCAAATTTAGCAGAAGGCAGAAAAAAAATAAACTTAAAGTGAGGGACGTAAGCAAAATCTTTAACGTTAATTCGAAGAGCATCGGGGGTTAAAAAAAGCTGACAAAAACTCTAAGAAACCACCGCAAACGCGAAAAAGTCCAATGAAAGTTTTAGCAATGAATCAGATGGATGTGATTCAAAATTGTGAATTATATATGACAGTCAAGATACAAGAACCTAATTCGAGGCGAAGGCATCCCTAACAAATCTTTTGATAGGGCACGGATTTATCTATTGTTGAATCCAAAGACTTTCCCAAGAGCTCAAGGATACTAGTCTTGAATTCTGGTCAACAGGAGCCAGTAAGGGCAAGGTAAGAAGTCATATTGGATGAAAACTGGTTTATAGTAGAAGCTCGAAAGTACCCAGAAATACTTGAGAGTATTGGCGTTAACCAACTTTGATAGCTGACAAGATAGGCCATGGGACAAGGATATCTCGAAGAATTTCGATAATCGAATCGACATATTTAACTTGATGACCATGATTCACCACAAACCAGGGACTGACTAGGGAGTTTACATTTATAGCAGAACTGGACTTCAGTCTAAAGGGTAGGAATTTGTAGAATTAAATACAAAAAGCTGCTACAAGAGGCAGCAGTATGTCTGGAGACACTATGTGAGCCTAAACGACGAGCCATGACGAAAGAAACTTCGTCATTGCCGCTGAAGATGTTCACCGCAGTTGTGAACGAAACGTACGGAAGTAATTCCACAAGACCACGGTTCAACAGCCGGGAAAACTTTTTACAGTAGGTTCCGGCCGTGAAAGCCTACGCAAAACATAGCATTTATTGCACAGTAACTGTCTTTCTTTCTAACGACTACTGAACGGAACGCCATTATTTGCCTAGTGAGAATGGCATTCACAGATGAACAAAACAAGTTCATTGTAATGGTAGATTTTCGAAATGCAGCACAGGAACAAGTCGAATCTCATGGTCATCTGGAAATTATTGCTTATGGTTTAATGAACATTTATATGAGGAGCAATTAAATACTTTCTTCTCCGATTAAGCTTGGTTTCACAGCTGATGCTACAATTTCACACACCTTGAAAATATTTCGACAACAGATTAATAAGTAGAGGACGCTAGCTAGATTTTTTTTTTCTTGTTTGGCCATTTAAAGAACGTAGTCTTCAGAAATCCTCTCCATACTCTTGATGAGCTGAGAAGTGTCATCACTGCAGTGGTAAATGATTTTAACGAAGAAGCTTTAAACAACGTGTTTCACAATATGCAACGAAGAATCAATTTATACGCAAAATGATGTGTAGATGAAGTTTTAAAAAATATTTTTAAAAATATTTACCAAAGTATTTTTGGAAGAAAATGGAAGAATTTACATTTCAATTGAAGCCTTTATAAATTATAGACCAATGTAACAAATACTCATCCAGGCATTTCTATCAACAAACACGCCATTAACTTACACAGCCACTCTCCTTGGATTCATAACAACCCGACTATTTCTTTGATCCCAATATCCGGTGAAGAAGTTCATCACTATATCAGCGCATAATAGCAAATCACATAACGTTCTGATTATTTTCCAAGTGGTAAACACGCATATCGAGTTTTTAAGGGGAAAATTAAACGAGGCTATGTCCAAAGGGATAATTATGAATACTATAACAAATATCGGTATCATGAAGGCCTCCCATCCCCGCCTGAAAATTACAATGCACTTAATCCCCTCACATTCAACATAATCCAGGTGGTACCTGTAGTCGCTGAACGGATGTATCATGAATCTATGCTGCACAGCTTGCGAGACACGTTCGGCTTCCACCCTTTTCTGACTCTTCAGAAACTTAAGAGAGTTGATGTTGTCGTCGCATGCCATTGTGGATCTACGAAAGCTGTTCTTGATCTGTGTATAAATATTACCTCCGCTCCTAAACATCGGTAGATCATCTCTTATAGTAGTCAACTCGCACTGATGGCCGTATTTGGCGAACTGGAAGTTAGTTATGTGTTCGAGTTATTGTATTTCACATCTTTAATACTCTACCAATTTGTTTTCTAAAGCCATTAGATTAGTATTATTATGATATCGAACCTAAAAATTACACAACTTTAAACACTATTTTGACTTTGACAACAGTTACTTTATGTCAATTCGATTAAAGATTGTAGAATTGCATACAAGGGCTGTATGTACAAACTTCTGATATATGTATTAAACAAAATTTTACGCAAAAATATACGCAGAGTAAGCTTGGTATAAATTTTAATGCTTCGCAAACTGTAGTTTGCTTTCAAACTAAGGCTCGCAAATCAGATGCATTAATCATTTGTCCATTTTCGAAGGGACTTTCCTCCAACTTCGGTGAAACGTAAGCTGTTGAATATGCAACTGAATATATAACTAAGCACTTTAATAAGCCTACACTCTACACTAAATGTGACACTAAAGGTTACAGCAAATTTGAAGCTTTATTTTCATGAAATGTCCTTGATAAAGACAGCTTGTCAAATTTGACAGTTGATTCCATTGCGACTTATTCACAAAACAACCCAAAGTTCTGCTTTTATAGTTGCCTCGCTTGCGTAAAAAATAGTGTAATAAACATCTTTTCTCCAACGTTTTAGAGCAGATATGATTTTTTTGTGCATATTTTCTTCCACATAAGTAGATGTTTATTTCTTGCAGGTCAGATTTTATAGTATTGGTGAACAATTGCAAATGCATTCTTGAAAAGTTATGTAGTACTTAGAATTAGTAGCATCCGGGGGCCCCTCTTAAAGAGCAAATTAATCATTAAGCTTTTATATTCTGTAAAAATACCGATAAATATACGTACACACACAGAGACACATATTCAAGTACAGAACGATTGTTGCGATTCCCATGATTTGATGTGACCAAACGCGCTTTGTAGTTATTTATGCAGACAGGGGGTGAATCTGGTCCATGTCTAGATTGGCCCCTGATTTCCTAACTTTCTATGGATCGCATATTCTGAGGCAGAGCGTTAAAAAGTTGTAAACCCAAAACATTTGGGGGATTTTCACGTATCTTTAATGTATGGGAAGGAATATGAAAATTTGATTTAAATCTGGTGTTATGTGCATGGAAATCACTGTTTCGATTTATTTTTATTTTTATATGTATAATTTATTAATTCATATATATGTACAGATGGTACCGGCAGTATTTTACATTTTTTAAAGTACGGCCTACATGACTCACTGCTCTTAGTACCTGCGATACACCGTATTATTCTTTTTTGCGCTAAGAATGCATCGCTGCTAGCTGGAGACGCACCCCAAAGAGTGATGCCATAATATGATAATCTACTATGTACGTTGGCGTAATAAAATGATAATAAGCTGTTAAAATCAACCACTTGCTTTAAATTTCTTATTTGATAACATAATGAGTTCATTTTCTTTTTCAGTTGATTACAATGTGAATTCCATGTTAATGTTGAATCAAAACTTATCCCTAAAAACTTCCACACTCTCAATTTCTTCATTTTGGACGAATACATGTACGTCTAGGTCTTTTTTGTTGTGTACATTATGAAAGATTACAAATTTGGTTTTTCAGGATTTAAATATAATTTATTATTGGAAAACCATGTTGTAACATTCTCCAATAATATGTTCGCTTTATTTTCACTCTCAGTAATATTATCACCAGATCTCACTGCACCGGTATCACCAGCATACATTACTGCGCGGAAATCAGAAAGAAAGCTGATCACATCATTAACAAAAATAATAAACAGCACAGGGCCCAAAATGCTTCCATGAAGAACCCCCCTTTTAACAGGTAAATAAGACGACTTAATGTTATCCATACGGGTTTCGGTTTTATGTTTAACACTTACAAATTGAGTTCTCTCATCTAGGTATGTTTTGAACTATTGAGCTACAACCCCGCGGATGCCATACTGTTCTAATTTGGCCAACATCATATTATGATCCACACAATCAAAAGCGCGACTTAAATCGCAAAATATTCCAACTGGCAGTTCCCCATCGTCTAGGTGTCTTAGCATATATTCATAGAAAGTATGAATCGCTGCTAGTGTCGAGCAGTCAACTCGATAGCCATACTGATTGGCTACCAAAATATTATTTTTATCTAAGCTTGAAAGAAGTCTATTTAGCATAGCGTATTCGAAGACCTTTGAGAAACTTGATGAAATGTCGATAACTTTCAAAATTTAATCTAGAACCTTTCTTATGGAGCGGAGTAACCTTGGACAGCTTTAATTTTTGGGGAAATATTCCAGTTTCAAAAGATAAATTAAGAAGGTTAAAGGTTTAAGTATTGAGTTCGAAACTCTTTTCAATGAATTACATGGGAGTTCATCATAACCCGCTGATGTTTTATTTTTTACTTTATTCAACAATTACATTACTTCTGACTCATGGTATGGAATAGCGCACATACTATTTAAAATGTTGCTACCACTACAGGAAATTTGACGGAGTATATTACATACAGTCATGTACGACATCGTTTATGTTATGAATCCAATCCTCCATCAATATAATATTTTGTTTTTTAATTACTTTTTACTTTCGAGCGCTAAAAGGCGTAAAACTTGACACCATGATGGCACCTGACTGGTCGGATTTTCGTAGTTATCTAGCTCCCTTAGTTGCCAACGCTGCTGACCGCTCCATCACTCGTTCAGTTGCCCTAGCCGGAGAAACTGATGGTTATCCCGTTGACAGATATAATAGTTACAGCTATTTCCTCGATAGCCGGTATTTGGTTATTATTAGAATAGGTACCTACCACTATTTTCCACTATCACGGGAGGCAAGCGTATTAGTCAGACGCGGACGGCCGTCGAAGATAAACTATTGAAAGTAGAAACATATGTAAACCATCGCATACGGACTTCGATTTAGCACTTCCCCGCAATAAAAATTAGGTTCAAGAATATTTAATATTTATTAATTATAGTAATAAAGTGTAGTATTATTCTAGGATGACATTGCAAATTAATAACTATAGTATTTCAAATAAAAATGAGCTACTATTCATATCTTTATATGGATAAAAATTATGAAAATTGCTTAAATTGCCCGCACTAAAATTTACACCTACGATTTTATACTAATTAAAATAGAATAGTCAAATATTATTTTACTATTTTCCACCGTAACTCGTCCAGATTACGCGATCATACGACCCCAAAGGAAAAGAATCTAAAGAATTTAAATATGGAAACCGTGGGCGCCATTCAATGAACTCTCTACCATCAATCTACCTATTTGGGAATGTTGCTTTTAAAAAACTTCAAACATTAAAAGCGTGGCGAGGGGGTACACCATCTTGGTGGAACCAAACTTTTGCAGGTAATTCCCCATCGTTCTTCATATTAGGAACAACCTGATCACATATAAGATCTAAATATCTGTGTCCAGTTAATGATAGATACTGTTACTGAAAATACTGCTACAGTGATTTCGCGGTTAAAAGAAAAGCAATCCGAAAGATATCAATAATTATCGTCCAATAAGTCTAATTGGTGCTTTTTGCAAAATAGTTGAAAGGATACTTTCGAATAGAATTGTGGAATTTTTTAATAAACACAGTGTATCAAAATGCAGCATGGTTATCGCGCTGGTCGGTCAATGGCGGCTGTAAAATTTATTGACTATGTTTATAATAGAATGAATGAGGAATGTATGCTGGCGGCTGTTTTCTTTGACACGGCCAGGGCGTTTGAGTGTGTTGACGTGGATATGATCAAGAAGCTTTTTGCATTGGGAATTCGTGGAAATATTCTGGCTTGCATTGAGACTTATTTGCGGGATGGCACGCTTAGACAGTGTTTGCTCTGAGCAGTATGAGATGGAGTGTGGCGTCCCGCAGGGTTCGGTCCTGGGTCCCCATTTTCACCACTTTTATAAATGATTTATCAGATTTATCGGGACACGTTACATTGTAGGCGGATGATGCAGTTGTGGTGGTCTATGACATCATTAAAGAATTTGAAATATGGTGCTGTAAAAATCTTTTGATATTGAACACGAGTAAGACATCACTTATACGATTCTGTTCTAGAATTAAATATTTATCCCCTTTAAAACTACATATAGATCGTATTTCACATGGCACCATCGAAAATTGCAGAAATTCAAGAACACTCGAGTCTGGTGAATGCATATAGGGGTTATGTTACACTACTTTTGAGAAAAATTACATAAAAAAACTTAATTTCTGAACAAGTTTAATTTTGTAACATAACACCTTCATTCACTCGTGTCTTCAATTGCACAAACAGTAACTAAATATTTAAGAGTTTATATTGACTGTGACGTGTTAGCAAAGCATTGAATAGTAACTATAATCTAGTTTTAAATTTCAAAGATATGGTTAGTCAAGGGTATCTACTACAAATTTACTTTTCTCTTGTGCGGTCTACTATCACTCATAATACTGTTTTGTGAGGATGCAGTTGTGACATCCAAAGAATTCTAATTCAGCGAAAAGTGTTATTAGACTCATTTTTGACATAAAACCAACACAAACATACAGACCCATTTTTAAATCTAGGGACACACTTACTGTTCCATCCCTGTATATTTTTGATTGTAAAAGATACGTGCACAAATACTTAAAATTTGATTTGTCATAATTATAATGCTAGATGCGGGGATACCTTGCGATTAAATATGCATAAAATTGCTACGTTTAAAAAATCTCCTCTATGCCATCTTTAACAAATTAAATGCAAATTGAAGCCCCACAAATCTTCGATTATTTATGCAACCGAAACTACAAGTACTCTGCGTACCGAGCAATGCATAATTCAGAATTGCTTGCAAATAATTTTTAATTACTATTTCAGTGTGGTATAGCTTCAACTGCATTAATATTCGAAGATTTGTGGAGCTTAGATTCGCATTTAATTGTCTAAAGATGATACATGGGTAAGTAATTTATAAATCATTTAACCTATGGCTATTAGAAAATCAATAACATCTCCACAATTCTACAAACTGCTGAAGGATTGCTTGGTTCAATTATGCCCATATATGCCACAACTCGAGAACTAGCACATATAATTCATTTAGCGCCTGGTATAAGTTTACACTGATTTTCGACATACAATGCAGCCATATAACAGTATACAGAGTATCTCCTTAGAATATGGAAATATGCTAAAATTTATATTTTTGTGGACACCCTGTATAACTTTTTAAATTACCTTTCTATAGACTATTTGATCGCAGAAAGGCCATTATAACCGATTCTGAAATTCGATAAATAATAGCACAACATAGTCATTCCACGTTTATTGGAACACCCTGTATATAAATATGTATACCAATGGAAAGGGCTTACTAAACGGTACAAGTCCGCCATTGAAACTGTTTTTCTATCTCTTACCGTTCAAAAGTTATTAAGAAAAAACCAAATTTGGGCCAAATTACAAGGGTGAATTACACCCCCTAAAGCTGAAGTTCCGCAGCAACGGAAAGCGTCCTTGAGTAACACTCCATAGAGTCTACAAACTGACAAAGTTTCATCAAAATCTGCGATTTACAGTTCGCGAGATTCCCTTATTAGACATATACATTGTTGTTATGTATGCTACTTATATGAATATGACGAATTCCATATCTTATAAGATATGTAAAGTGTTGTTATGTCCCCTGTGCCAATAGGAAATTGAATTGACAATTTCAATGCCATTGTAGGTAAATGACAATTTTTAATATCCAATAATGATTATCTATTGACCAATATCGACAATTATGGTGATT
Source organism: Protaetia brevitarsis (assembly GCA_004143645.1). Lineage (NCBI taxonomy): Eukaryota > Metazoa > Arthropoda > Insecta > Coleoptera > Scarabaeidae > Protaetia > Protaetia brevitarsis. Next base: position 3,661 of record RXPK01001320.1, on the reverse strand, counting down.
AATGGTACCATTTAAACAAAACATAGTCTCGTTGAAAAACAGCAAATTTTATGTGAAAATATTGGTCATTATTGTCAGTCTCCCTCATTGCTTCGCAACAGCTTATTGTATGGCGATCTCTAAAGTTCAGACCTTTGAAGTGACTGAAAATCTCGTAGAATCTTGTATAGAATCTTTTGTTGAATCTAAATTTTACATCTCAAGTTTATTCAAATTCTGAGTTTGATACCTATAGAGCTTTCCTTACGAATGCTTCGTTAAACACAAATGGAAAATACAATTCCAATAAATAAAAAAGAATATATCTCAACACTTTGTTAAAGTTTTTACATCAATTATAACTAAAAAATTTAATAGATTCATGGGAAAGCGGCATCTTTTCTAACAAGCTTGCCTATTTTACCAAGTACCTAACTGCGCTAGAAGTAAATCAAATAATCAGTATTCATTTTAAATTTGGCATATTCTCAATGACGGGGAACATTAGATGGATTGCATGCACTTGAAGAGCTGGTGAATCATTTATAGCAACGACAAATAGGTACTTCAATCTACGTATTGTCTAGCTTTAGCATGCGGTACTCTTCTTCTGCGATCGAAGCGGGCCTCGATAAATTAGTCATCTCCAATCTGTCTACGGCGTGCTTTTGGATTTTCTCTATCAAATCCGGGTAGGACATGACCACCCGTATGAAATCTCCCTTCTCCAATCTATACAGTTCGCACGTTTCTACTGCTACGACTGAACATTCTCTGAGCTCGCCCTTAAGTAGGGCATATTCACCGAAATAGTCGCCGTCTTCGAGATGTTTCACCTGAAATTAAAGTTACCATCGTTACCATCTATCGATAACTACATAGAAGATCTTACTTCGTATCCGTTTCTCGTATAAACAGCGACACAACCGCTAGCGATAAAATACATACAAGTTCCTGGGGTGTTAATTTTGATTATTACATCATTCACCATGAAGATCTCGGTCGCCAAACTGGATACGATACGTACAATCAGCGGCAGCGGTAAGTTTTGAAAAAAACCAACGTGTTCTACTAGTTTTCTGCAGCTGTGCATCACTAAATCCTGAGAATACACAAAATAGGTTATGTGTACCTACTACCTGTGTTTCATGAGTCAATGAAAGAGCTATTGACCTATTAGGTACTAGCGTTCCATTTAAGGTATACAAAATGTCACCTGTATTTTGAAGAGTTTGTTTGTTTATTCACCTGTCAAAAGTGTTTGACAGTTAAACAACCTAAAACGGTTTGTTTACGTTTTTACAGAAAGAAAATTTGCAACACTAACCTCAAATTGACTCACGTAGTACCTCGTATGTTATTGTAAATGAACTATACTTCATTTTTTTACAATCTGTCAAAATTTAACTTATATAATATATTATTTTGCACCGCCTGTAAGTCAAATTTTGACAGATTGTAAAAAAAATATCACCTGTAAATTGTAGTTGTACTTTTATGCAACAGGCCCCAGATCGCACACAGTATCGAAAATACGACATAGGTTAGTGTTTTGTCGATTTTCGTACAAAGTAAAGACATTTTAAAATTTAATATTAAAACATTTAAATCCAAGCACACAACAAGTTGATATAAGAATAAAGTAATTAATTATATACATAATTTCGCATATTCAAAAAGCCAGCTCTTAATGGGGTTAATACCAAATTACGCCATCGAGTTGGGCCGAGTGCAAGAAAAAAGTACAAAGAAATTTTCGAGTACAGTACATATACCTAAGTACAGTGATTTATGAAATATTCACCCATTTAATGTTAGAAGCTTTTGATGTCTAAAACTATAGCAAACGGAACTAAATCAACAATGATAAACAATTGCAGTTAACAATAGGTAACATCTATATCATTATCATTTGCAAATGAGAAAATATTACAGACACTAACCTAAAAGTTTTGTGAGTGTATTACGAGGAATGACCCCATTCTGGAAATCTTATTTCTTTTTAATTAATTGAAATTATTACAGGGACCAACATTTTTCTAGTAGGAGCACTAAGAAATTGAATTACTCCTGCAAATCGATTGAATAAACAAAGATGGAGGTTAAAATAATACTTGGGGGTAATTTTTGATCCCATAGCAATTGTGGACTGAAATTATGATTCATTACCTCATAAAGACAAATTAGTTTTCAATTCGATTTCCCAGGATTATTGTGGAAATCAGTAAAAATAGATTTAAGAAAGCCTAATATAGATTGATGCAAAGTGTAATTCTGTGTCACTTGTAGTTTTAATATACACAGCGTTCCATTAAAAAAAAAAATATTTTGAAAACAGTAAAGGTAATGCTTTCCTATTGACCACCCTGTCATCTGGTGATAAGAACAATTTGCTGATATCTTGACCTCAGCCAATCCACACAAAGTTGTATTTTATTTAAAGTTTGGACGTAGGAATGGTGGGTGAGTTCTCAGTTTTTGATGAGAGACAGTCATAATTCGAAAACCACAAAACGAATTCCTTTTACAATTTGGGGAAGAATGAAGTATGATTTTAGATCTAGAGACAAAAAATAGGAACCAGTCCAACGCTGTAAAAATAGGCAGATGTGCATAGACTGGATAAAATATTGAAGATATACGAAACACTGAAGGATATAATGGAAACGAGAAAGGAAATATATGAATATCAGACTGAGCTATTATATCTACAAGAAGATAATGAAAATTTGAGACAAGGTAACGCTGTAATAAAGTCCAAATAGAAGAATTAATGAAATGGAAGGAAATGAAGAAAAGTAGATGCAATAATGCGGCAATTTTGGAAGATATATCTTTCCTTATGGCTTATTTTCCCTTTGTCATGTTTTTGAGTCGAGCGCACATTGTAAGCAGTTATGTAAGTATCTGGGGGTAGTTCAATGTCTTCTAAAGAATTTTTCATAATAATAATTATAATGAAAACTTTCGATGCACACAGACAGGAGCCGACAATACAATAACACTGCAAAGTGTTGTCATCTGCCGCAGCTACAAGTGCTGTTGCCGCCCGCCGCTTGCTTTGTCATGCGTTATATTAGTAAAATTATTGGAAAATTTTTGTAAAGAGCCGTACTTGCTTTAGTTGTCCAGATAAGATGTTTAAAATCTCCGATTCCCGAAAATAGCTCTTCTGAAATTTGAACTCGTAATAATCAAGCAGACGGCCCTGCAACGAAACCGGCAATTGCTTATGCCTCATATATTCCTTCAGTTCTCTGAGCATTTCGAAGTATTTCCTCGACGAAGAGCACGAACTCATAGCCACCTCCATGAATTGACCTGCGGAAGGAATTGATCGACTGAATAAATTAAATCGTCCTAGCAGCTTACTCACTGATTAAGAAAAGGTTGACGAGCTTCGACAATATCCAAATTATGAGATACAGTATTGGGTACGTTCAGCTAGGTTAACTACTGTAGCAGAATGGGGTGCCAAGATATATGTTGATCTAACATTCTGCAATACGTCCATGAACTGTTGAATTTGTCATCCTCACTACGAGTATACGAGTCAAAAAAATATAATCGTGAATCTTACATATAGGCTGTCTTAATAAGAGTGCGGAAAGGCGATATGTTAGAAATTATATGATGTATGGAAAATTTGTGTTTTTTTTTTGTAACCAAAGTGATAGAGAGA
>RXPK01001319.1:0-147742 GCA_004143645.1 Protaetia brevitarsis | reverse complement strand
ATAAAATTGTGTGATTTAAAAATATTTACCTTCTGTTTCATTTCCTCCTCTGCGGTCCAGCATAATTGCAGATCCATGTCGCTGATCATTACTGACGGTTGGTGATACACTTTGCACAAGAGCAGTTTCGGGTAACCATGCTTACTGTCAATGCTCTAATCTTATTAAGCTCGGTATAAGTCAACGATAAGCAACGTCGTCACTTCGAAGTACCGCCGTAATATAATGTAATAATCCGATACGTGTGTATACGACAACGTGCGACAACGAAACGATCTGACTTGCTTCTGAGAGCTGAGAGGATGCTGCGAAGGCAGTCCGTAAAGTGGCTTCGTTTCGACGTATCGAATAGTCGTGTTGTAATAGTGGTGGGGGACACTGCCGCGTGCCGGTTGAGGCGCGCGTGAGACAAGGCCGAGATCCTCTTCCAGGGTGCTCGAAAGCTGTCGACTGCTGACGCATATCGTTCCATCTCTTCCCTCTCGCGCGCCGGCTTTCCGGCTATCTGCGATCCATTCCGCGCGCCCTGCCGTTACGCCCGACGGCATGGCAATCTGAGTAGTAGGCAGGTTGAGTCGGGTTTTTCGATACCGCGTGTCGTCGCTTCCGACCACACGTGCCTGCCGTGTGTCCGCTGCGACTGTGGGGAATAGGTTCGCCTTCTCGGCCGCGGTGATTGGATGAGATGGGCGCTGCGATGCCGCCGCGCACAAGAAACCCGGCTCGGTGCTGATTCACGTCGGAGATGACGAGAACAGAGTGGAGATCGGACGCGAGGTGTTATGTGCGGCGGACTGTGTGAGTACGTGTCGTAGATATTACGAACGTTATCCTAAGAGCAGACAAAAGAAAAGCTAAATATACAGTGAGAACTATATCTAGACATGTAAACACAAAAACTACAGAAGCGAAATATTCACCTGCACATTCAAATAGCATCAAAAGATATTGTAATAACTTGCTGTTTTATTTTGAAGTAATAGCTTTTTAATATGATACTGTCCAACATATACAGCGAAAAGAGAAGAAATATAAAACTATATATATAAGTGTCATCACTAGAGATCGGATTATATGCCAAGAACTGGAATATATGCGCATATATAGCATCGATTTTTATGAGAAAATATGCATAAACCTGGGGCATATAATGCAAAAAATTGCGACAATATCACATTTTTTACGCATAAAATAAATAAGAGTAGAAATTTAAACATTTACGTTATTGCACAAAATATTTTTCACACATATTCTAAACAATTTATAATTAAATGTTTTTTCAAAATTGTGTAAAAGAAGTTTTGTCTTCTATCAGAAATACATATGTTTCGAAATAGAAAGCTTCTTTCAACATCAACAGATGTAATTGTGCATTTTTTAACTTTGCAAATACATTCTAAACTAAAATTAAAAAAGTCGAAATCGTTTATGTTTCACCTTCAAAATTTTCTTAACTTTCTCAATTTCAAATACCCGCATTTTTTTTATCACTTTTTTAAATTATCGTATATAGAATTACCCATTGTACCATTAACGTCTACATAACATATCAAATTGTCTACTATTTCGACTGATTCCAGAGAGCGACATCCCTTGCGTTTCTAGTTTACGAATGGAACTTGAAACAAACTACAATTTGACTATAAAATACAAAGATTTTGTAGCAATTCTGCTAGCAATGTACTATCTTTTACAGTTTTTCTAAAGAAATGCAGTCAGCAGTGATTTTCAAGAATTTACATTTTTTATTCTTCAAAATTATCGTCGAAAAAAAGTGCAGCACTCTAACCAGTACACCCATCTCGTAATAATCGGTTCAGAGGCAACTTAAACCGGGAAGTCGCTCCTTATAAAATTGGATTCATAAAGGTGCTTTTTAAAACTACTTTTTTGACATTGCTAATTAAATCATTCATCAAAGGACATTGATTCCTATATGTCTTCGCAGCTACACGATTGAAACCCATGAGCTAAACAAGTGGTATGAATAATGTTACTTATAAAAAAATTAATTTTGCGCGGCTTTTATCATGTATGGTGCAGCGTCGGACAACATTAGTTAAATTTTTTCGCAAGAATATACTTCAGGTAAAAAGAAATTTGATAAACCTTCTTGAACGAATTGGGCAATTGTCACATTATTTTTTTTTTGAAGTTCTTTAACAATAAATTAAATATGATTTACCTACAATATCTTCATGAAGAATTCCTATTAAAAATGGGCAATATAGACCTTATCCGTACTATTCATCTACAATGATATAAATAAAATTATTCCTACCAATGGTTGAATGTCTGCTATTGTTTGCTGTAAAAGATGTGACTAATTTTTTCGTAAGGTACTTCGTCAGTATATTATGTTTGCAATATTTTTGCAGAAATGATTTAAAATTGACATTGTTGTAATCTTGCTAATGGTATGTTAGACGAAAATTAATGCGTTACACAGATCCGTATTATATTCTTCTTGTTCTGAGTTTCATGAAGTTGATGCTATCATTGACGTATAGATTGCTGCACACATGCGGATCGCTTTAGTTTTTTCACATTTTTCCAATATGTGATGGAGTTTAGCGTGTTGATATCAATCAGATATTTTCTCTCAGAAAACACCTACAACAACAATTGTCATTTTATATCAAAAGTTAAAGAATTTAAAAACAATTGTAAAGCTTTTAGTAAAATTAAAACTCTACCAGTTTACTGCAGGCTCGACACAATTATTTTGTCGCCACTTTACCAGTTCAGGATATGGCTTAATCCATAAAGAAATTTTGTTCGCTAATACTCATTGTATGTACGCACAGTATTTAAAAACATAACACAATTACATGCTGTTTCGCTCAAAGATATTCAATGAATGAATAGTTTATTTGGGAATTAATAATAATAAACGAATTTACCACATCCCTTCTGCTAGGCGAATTAACACGTGCAGTTCTTGGAAAAGTATTATAGAGAAACATGTAAAGATTTATAGTTCTCAGAATTGTCGGTTGTCGATCTACATTAGGAAATTACTAGAATTTTTACTAATAGAAAGGATAAGAAAAAGCTTAATATGCAATATATGCAACTTTCTAAAAAAATGCATAGAAATGCTAAATTAGCATATATGCAATCAATAATTAGCGCTAATTAACTTCAATCAGTGTATATCTTCTATATACATATAGACTATAATTAAAGATATGCAAAAAATAAAATATATGCACTTTGCATATAATTCAGTCTCTAGTCATCAGCATATGTATGGAAGTTACTGTAAGGGACTGAAACATGATACCTTTAAGAGAGATTAGGAAAGATCGGGGAAGAAAGGCCAGTCTGCGTTCGACTATCATCTAGGAATGCGACACTAATATATACATATGCATTTCCGTTATTATATTAACAGTAGTATATAGATGTTATTTAAAAGTAATAAAGTATTTTAGTTCAGAAAAAACAGTGTTTTGGATTACTTACATACAAGAAGTGGGAAGTTGTTAAATGTAACATATTGCGCCAAACATAGGGCCCAGTGGTACTCCCCGAAGAAGATCAAAAAAGATCATGCAGACTTCGAGCCATTGATCTCAACAAACTGCTTACGGCTACTATCATAACTTTCAATGAAAGCTAAGGAATCCGGACTAAAGCCACCACATTTCAATATGGATAAAAGAATAGAATGAATAGTGAGTCTCTAGAAGGAGGACAGCTTTTTCTGCTTCACTTTCAGTGAAGCTTCCGTCTGACTTTCTTAGTGCCATTTCTGTATCGATTCTGCCCTTCGCCATTACTTTGTGAAGACGTGAAGTGGTAGGTGTTGAATCGATTTTCCCACTGAACTTTCTGAAGTTCTCTCTTTTCGCTTTCGTAATAGCTTTGTTGTAGGACGTAAGCTTCTCCGTGTAGCTGTGCCAGTCTCCGTTACGCTTGGCTTCATTAAAGAGCTTCCGCGTATCGGATCTTAATTTTAACAGATGACTATTCCACCAAGGTACCCCCCTATATTTTTTACTCTGCTGAATAGGGCGACTCGATTCGTATGTTCTGCAATATAGCATTATTCACTTCTTTGGGGTCGTTTTCCAGATATAAATGATGCCTAGCACCTCTGGATTGCATGACCTTTAGATTGCTACTTAGATTAGTTCTGTAGTTCTCTCAATCTGTTTCTCTAGGATTCCTCCGGAGTGGTGCCTCTGGAATCTCTATCTTGATGACCTAACATAACGAGACATTTGTTGACCCATCACCTTCTCAAGCAGTTTTGAAAATACCGGATGCAGACTAATGGGTCTCAGAGCAAGTAATCTCCATCTTCGGCATAGGGCGCACAAGCGCACACTTTCGAGATTCAGGAAAAGTACTATAGGTTAAACCAACGTTAATCACGGGTGTTAAATATGACAATATAGTATATAAGTTATAGTTACTTTTATATCTATTTCTAGTTAAAAATCAACTACCAACTTCATTATTTATACCAAAATGTTGAGTGCTTTGTGACTGGAATTGTGCCGTCTAATTATTGACAGCACCGTATACGCATGTGTATCGTAGTCGGGCGATCCGAATGAGTCACGACCGAAATGTTCAGCCGCGCGCACTACCTACTATCGCGTTTATATTACGCGCGGGCTCGCACACATACGCCGCCTAAATAATAGCGTTCGTCTTATCCGCGCCGAGGAATCTTAATAGCTTCGGATCCTCATTATGAAGGAACATACGTGATAATATATTGCCGTTCGCGATGACGATAAACAAAATAATAAGAACGGGAAACGACTGGCCCGGCCGACCGTCCGTAAATTGGATGAAATAAATTTGGATCCATTTTCCCCTCACACCCGCAGCAGACGATGATGATTACAATACGCGCGCGTTTCTTTCTCTTTTGTGCGTAAACTTACTGAATTACTTAGCATTACCTAACTAAAGGGAATGCACACTTACTTTTCGAGCTGACTAGGTATAACTTTTTCCTTATTAATTTGTTATAATTCTGGACAATTTTATATAGTAAGTACTAATATCTCAAAATTATAAGCGTATATATAGGTGTCTCACCAATTGAGTCATTAGATTTTTGTTACTCACCTAACAGCCAGAATATTACGTAGATAGTTAAAAAATATATTTTTATAAATATTTTTCGTGAGAGGTTTTTGAATATTTTTCATATTTTTTTTCTAAATATAGATAAAATATTCAATTAAAAATTTTATTCATATTTTAAAATTAATGTAAGCGCTATATTTTTTCTAAAATATTTGTAAAATATTTATATGAAATTGAAAATTTTTTACGCAATCTATTTAATTTGTCAAAATGAGCCTAAAATTGTTCTTGGTTATTTAGAATGTATAAGCGTCGATAACGAAAAGTTGAAACATACATAGAGTTGTCTAAAAGGCAAGAACTTGTTTTTCACACATCACCATACAAGTTCATAATCAATAATTCTGGCATTTTTAAGGCATACTGAAGGTTTATCAAATTAATCACTATTTTTAATTGAAGTGTTCTAAATAAAAACAACCGTATTTTCTTATCATTTTATTTGAATAAGCAAATAAAATGTAAATACTCATTTTTAAGTCTTAGCCTTGGCTGGTGCCAGGTAAAACCTTATGGCTTTTTTAATATTTCGTAGTGGCGCTCTCATGGCGTTTCCTTATAGCTTCTAAAACAATCCAATTGTATTAGATCATACCATGCATAAACATCGATCAACATTATTCAACACCTACTAATACATTGTGGACATTTACAATAATTGGAATGGTAGCCTACATTCTAATACTTTAGATACTTATTTTTATTTATTTCATAATATTGAAAACATTCTACGTACAAACATAAAAACAACACAAACGTATTCTAACCTCTATTTGAGGTTATGACGCTTATTCTAACAGAGATGAATCTCTTAGCAAACAATAGAATTTATCTGGTAGATGCAGTACATATATGATGCCTAAAATTCCTACAATTATATTATTAAACGATTTCTGTACATAGCCCGATATTGAGATTCCAATTATCTATAAATGCCATGACATGTTCCAAAGTTTTGCTTACTCGTAGTCACACAAAAAACTAAAACACACCCCATCACAATTATATTCACAGTTAACCTAATCTGCCCTAATCGTATACTATTATAAACTATAACATGTAACGGACAAAACGAATGAAAACGTTGATGATACGCACGTGCGCGTATGCATTCTATGTACCATATATCCATAGACGCATAAACAATACTAAATAATATAACCCGGCACGTAATGAATAGAGGTTGTGTGTTGACGTTCGCAACTTACAAATATTACAAATAATATAATACAAAACGCAGATATATTAATAGAAAAGTTACAGCGCTCAACTTAGATACTAATTAATCATATTAGATATATATTATCTAATTTATTCTTTAGACTATCATTTTAAATAGGTACATACATACTTAATATGTATGCATATTTTACCCATTTTATATTATTCGTCCTACGCACCAAATGTACAAAAGCAAAAATTCATCTTTTTTTTTATATGAAATAAAATTTACAGAAATACAAAGCAAAATATTCTTGCAGAGTTATGAAAAATATATTGAGAAAGCATTTGCAATAAAATATTATTAATGCTACATAACATATAATTTTTTAAATGTTTTCCTAATATATTTTCTATAATATATTTTATGCATATTATATTAATATAACTAATATTCAAGAAATATTTAATATTTTTGAAATATTTATAAAATATTAAATAAATATAGTTGGTAACTGGGGTTGTAGCAAGCATTTAATTTTGAAACTTGCAGCGTAGTCATGGCGTCATGGCTCACTGTGATCTATATAAGGAAAATACTGTGAACATTTTGACGGCGAATCAATTTGCGAAAAGCGCGATCCGCTATCTCTAAACGTTTCCGAAATATTTGAGGTTAAAGTATTGAAAATTAAAATCGACGCTAGAACCGTCTAATATGGCTTATCAGAAGCGCATTTTGACGGGAAATCGAATGCTCAAAATTGGACTCGATATCTCTAACCGTTTACGAGATATTCCCAAGAATGTGCTGAAAATCGTTAAATTTCCTTATTTTTCGAGCTTAAATCCTTAATTTGTGGGCGAACTACCGCTCCTATGCGGTGCTCTACGTAGAAACATGTTCCTAATGGCCCCCATTTTGCATTTGCATTTACCTCAAAAGCATCAAGCAGCCATCAAGGAGCTCATATGAAATTAGTTCCAAGATTGTCTGGGAATGTCTAGGAAAACTAAATGAGCTTGGCAAAAGAAATAAAGTAACCCTCCTGTGAGTTCCGGGTCACGCAGGAGTGGAAGGAAACGAAATAACGGATAATCTCCCAAAAAAAAAGGGACTGGAATACCTTTTGTAGGGCCTGAACCCTTTTGCGGGTTAAGTAGCAGTACAATACTGAAGAAACTGAAAATAGAATGGAGGCAGAGAAAATCCAGTTACTGGGAACATCTCCAGGGAATGAAACAAAGTAAAATTCTTCTGGAAACTTATAACCAGAAGAGGTTTACAGAATGCGTCAACCTGAGTAAGAACAATGTTCGCATATTAACAGGAATACTTTCAGGCCATTGTAGACTGAAAGGACACCTGAGTAAGCTTGGATTGGAAAGGGAATCTGAATGCAGATTTTGTGGGGAACAGGATGAGACACCCATTCATCTCCTCTCAAACTGCGTAGCACTATGCAACTCGAGAGCGTTGCACCTGGGAGCATGTGAAATCGAAGAAAGAGACTTACCTAGACTGGGGCCCTCTGATATCCTAACACTTTCTGAAAGGAATAGGATTGGAAGGCCAGCTATAAAGCAGCAAGACTAGGGGACACAACAGATCTTTTAGGTCGCAGAGTAACATCACCCTTCCATTTATATACATACATATACCTCAAAAGCAATAGTTTGTAGCAATTGGGAACAGTGTTTTTTTCGGTAAACTTATAGGTTTAAGTATGTGTACTAACAGTAACTCTATAGCAATACTAGTAAACAGGTAATTAAAAACGCAGCACTACTTACCATAGAAGCATAGCAAACCGCACGCACGAATATTTTTTAGGATCTGACTCACTAGCAAAATACCACTAAACGAAGCTTCCTGATAGTGTCACGAATTGGTTAGCAAATGTCGCTGATTCCAGCAATGACAGTACATATTCGGAAGTTGGTTAGGTTGAGGCAAAGATACGAACTTTGTACGCCTTTGACCTTATATAGGTACTTAGGTCGCCACTAATAAAAGTCAATTTCATATATAGGTCTATACAGGGTTAGTCAAAAGTATGGAATAGGCAATTTATCTCCGTAAATATGAAATATTCTTTATCTCTTAGCCTGCTAGTTGTTTTTTTTATTATGTCAACGCATTTCCATGGAAACGTAATTTTTTGTTTTGTTTTTTAAATGGCAACCTAGCAATTTATTTTGCTGATTTTTGTTTCTCTTTTTTTCCTTGAAATAACCCGGTATTTTTTTGTGTGGTTTTGATACAAATTTTAGAGAAAATGGCCATTATTTTATTCAATCAAATATTTTAACTTAAATTAAATGTTCAAACTGAGACCTCTTCAGCTTGACAGTAACCTAATCTGTCATAAAAATTGCGTAATGAATTTTGCAGCCAATTAGGTGGTATCTGTGCGATTTCATGCCTTATTCTGGCTTCCAGATCTTCCAAATTTTGTGGTCTTTTTTTGTAAATTGTAGTTTTTAAATGACCCCAAAGGAAAAAAATCTAAGGGGCTTAAATCGGGGGACCTAGCAGGCCATTCAATAGAACCCTGACGTCCTATCCAACGACGGGGAAAAATTTTATTCAGAAATTGGCGAACATCTACCCTATAATGGGGTGGAACGCCGTCTTGCAGGAACCAAATATCTCGGTTTGGCATTCCTTGTCGATCTGCATCCGGAAATAATTGTACAATATCGGGTACAATGTGATCACGCAATAGGAGTAGGTATCTATCTGCAGTTAAATTTCCATCAATAAAATATGGGCCTATTATGTGCTGCCCAATAATACCAGCCCATACATTAAGTTTTTGACGGTGCTGTGTATGGGTTCATCATCAAGCGGATTCTCACTAGACAGTATCGACAGTTGTGTCTGTTCACAAATCCATTTAGACAAAACGTGGCTTATTCAGAAAATAAAATGTTGTTTAGACAATTTGGATTATTATCAATCATTTCCATCATTGTTGCACAAAACTGCATTCATCTGTCTGGGTCATCTTCGTTTAGCTCATGGAGAAGGTATTATCTTGTAGGGTTTGAGTTTGTTCTTTTTTAATATTCGAACAACCGACGATTGACTAATATCATTATTCAAAGCAAGTTGCGTGGTTGACGTAACTGGATTATCCATAACACTTAGTACATCACATTCACATCAAGAGCTTGATCATTATTTGTGGTGATTTCGGACGTCCAGACTTTGGCATATTTTTACATTTTCCAGTTTCTCTAAATTTCCTAACCAATTTGGACACCGTGGATTGTACAATAGGACTCTTTCCAGGATGACGTTTTAAATAAATGACAAACAGCTTGTGTGAACGTTGTCGATTCCATAACAAACCATCATGAGGATTTCAATTCTTTCAGTTTCACAGAGTTTCACCATGTTTACAAATTAATAAACTATTGTAATAAAATTAATTTGTTAACTTATTGAAAGGGTACGATCACATGACATGAAAAAAGGAAAGAGTTACGTTTTCCATGGAAAACGTTGACATAAAAAAAAAACAACTACCAGGCTAAGAGAAAAGAATAATTAGTAAAAATAAAATAATGGCCATTTTCTCTAAAATTTTGTTATCAAACTACACAAAAAAATACCGGATCATTTCAAGGAAAAAAAGAAGAACAAAAATCAGCAAAAAAATTGCTAGGTTGCCATTTAAAAAACAAAAAAAAATTACGTTTCCATGGAAATGCGTTGACATAAAAAAAACAACTAGCAGGCTAAGAGATAAAGAATAATTAGTAAAAAAACTTCTATTAATGACATTTTGTCATATTTACGGAGATAAATTGCCTATTCCATACTTATGACTAATACTGTATATCAAAACGAAGATAAAGGGTTTGTTAGGCGCCTGTGCACAAATCTCACAGGTCTACATGATCAGCTGATATCTATAAACTATAGTCGTCCTGCAAGTGTCAAAATTATACTGCTATTCAAAGTTACAACAATCCTAATCATTCAGTTCGGTCGGACCACTTCATCTATGTCATGAAATTTTTCAAATTTTCGGAATGGTTAGGTGCAGTTCCATCAATCAACGTTGGTAATAAGTTATCAAAGTTAGGTGATGGGAATTCACAAAACGCGTACGATTTCGCCTTAAACTATCAAAATACTTCCGCAATAATTACCAGAAATCTTTGTTTATGCACTTTATTAACCTAAAAGACAATGCAATGAGCAAAGTAACAAATTTTATTATGATGGCGAACTATCGATCACTTTTCTGATGGTTGCCCCTATCAATGCAGGAGATCTAGTAACAACGACTCCCGCCTCTTCTAAAGCTTTGATTTTATTCGGCGCTGAACCTTTTCCGCCAGCTATAATAGCGCCTGCGTGCCCCATTCTTCTCCCTTTGGGCGCCGTCAATCCAGCAATGAAAGCAACTACGGGTTTGGCTTTCGGACCGGAGTTGAATTCAGTTAAAAATTCGGCCAGCCTTCTCTTCAGCTATGCCTCCAATTTCACCGATCAGTATAATTCCTTTCGTTCCTGGATCGTTGAGGAATATATCCAGGCAATCGATAAAATCGGTCCCATTGAACGGATCACCACCTATACCGATGCACAAACTCTGTCCCAGACCGTGATGAGTGGTCTGATGCACGGCCTCATACGTTAAGGTACCGGACCTCGACACTATACCGATGGATCCTTTTCGGTGTATATGACCAGGCATGATGCCGATCTTACAAAGTTCGGGCACTACCACTCCTGGACAATTGGGGCCCAGAAGACGCGTCTTGCTCTGCCTCAACAGTCTATGCTTCACGCGCACCATGTCGTGCTGTGGGATGCCTTCAGTTATACAAAACACAAGTTCAATTTCGGATTCCATAGCTTCTAGGATCGCATTCGCGGCAAAAGGCGGGGGCACAAATATAACGCTGGCGTTACAGTCTGTCGCCATCTTAGCTTCGTGCACGGAGTTGAAGACAGGCAGATTTAGATGCTTCAAACCTCCTTTGCCCGGTGATACACCTCCGACCATATTCGTTCCGTATTTTATGCATTGTCGCGAATGGAACGTAGCTTGCTTACCGGTAAAACCTTGGCAGATTAATTTGGTGTTATTGCTTAATTGCAGATTGACCGAAGTCACTGCATAAGTGGAGCCGTACCTCCATAGATTTTTCTTCTTAATTATAAATGTGATTGTTCTCGCGAGCATGTTACGATTTTACTACCTTAAAAACAGGATGAACTACACTTGTTGGTCACAGATAATCTCGCGTTGAACAGCACAGCGAATGGCAATTTTAACATCGTAAAACATGCCCACAATGTAGTCCTTTTTAAAAATAAAATCCTTTCTTGCGCTTAAGTGTAGATGGCAACCAGCGACGCCCAGGAAATACTCATAAATTATCAAGTATAAGGTCTTTGTTCGATGCGTCTGACTTTTCTCGACTGCCAGCTGTCAAATTTGGAAATCTCAGATATGTACGACCTTGTCATCTACGTCATGTCGATGTATGCACCAGTTATCCGCACAAATCCATTAACCATTGACAAATTGCTAGTTCATTCGTCATCATGGTATTTTCGCACCGTGTATGTTTGGTTGCAAACTAATATTTTCGGAATACTAGTAATGATAATTATAATACGTATATTTTCTAACATAATTGCTGCCAAATAAGGATAAAGATAACAATTCTTATAGTTTGTACAAAATACAAAAAAAAGTGCTCATGGTGTTCAGTTTAAAAACTTTAAAAACTAAAGGGACACCGGCGGGTGTCCCCCTCCGATTTCGAATGAAACTTAACCGATCGAAAGAGTACCTTAAAATAAGAGACACGTATTTTCAATTTTTGCAATTTTCCTAAATTATAAGCAGGATATTAAATTCTTCTTCCTTAAATAATTTGCAGCAATATTGCATGGCCCAGGGTACGTTGTCGATTCGCAAAATTAATAACGGTAACGGGTACCCGTATCCGCCATTTTTTTTACATTTTTTCTCTTTTTCTTATTCATCAAAAGAAGGCCGATTTTACAATAGAATACGATGATGTATAACAATTTAGAAAAATAATATATGTAAAAAATAGAAAATAATAATAAAAGCTTCAAAAATAATAAACTCGTCATTGATATAAAATGAAATTTTGTAAGAACGTATTCGGTAATAAACCGAATTTACCCTGTCGGCCGCCCTATTTAACATCATTTCTTCTCATCTGCGCAAACTATCGTAGCGATTTACTTTTTTGAATTTGGAGAACACACTGCAAGTATGCTTGGATTTTACACTTTTCCAGTAGTCGAACAGCTCTAGTTCTTGTAATCTAGGTCTATAAGCTACCTATGCATTCTCTTCAGGAACAAATGCAATATCATTCATAATTGTCTTCTTCGTCTTCTGCTGTTCTTCCACAAATTGCGCTTCCCTTGTAAAATTAAGAAATTATGACAACTGCTTATTTGCTATTTACAATTTCATGCAGAGGTGTAACTGTAATGTTCACATGAGCGATGATATCTAAATTAAAGGGTACTGACATTAACGCTATAGGGAATTCAGGGAAAGGTTTAAACGTATATAAAGTGCATAGAACGTGCATGTCTAGTATCGACTCAAAAAAAGATGACATAGGGAAAATAAGCCATAAGGAAATATAAGGAAAGACACGTCTCCTTTAATCTACCAGCGATTGCGCATGGGTAAATGCTAAGAATTATTTTTTCGTTGAATTCTTCCCCGGCAACTATAAAATCAAATTCTGCGAATAAATCTCTTGCGGCCGCTTTGTCGGACAACATCAAGGGGATTAGCTTTCGGGGCGATTGTCGGCATATATATGTATATAAATAATATAATAATAATATACTAATAATAATAATATTAAATAATATATATTTATTAAATACCCAGACGATTACAATCCATAAGGGTAATAATTGTAAGTACATGAAAAAAATATAATGTTAAGGCAAATCCACATCCAGAAAGTTAAAGTTCCGCGCTGCATGCACCAGGGGTGCTTTCCACAGAACTTCAGTTCGAGGCCGTTGGTATGCAAGAGAAATTCATTCGATCCGGCTTGAAGACGGGACCACGTGGAATACAATCTAGAGAGAAGGTCAGGATGCGAGTCGATTCTGTTTCGTAGGATGTCCAGTAGCAAGTGTCAATGCTAATTATTTGCCTTCTATCTCTAAGCGATATGATAAGTTGTGCCCTTTTCCAATAATTCCGTATAGTCTATGCGCGGGATATGGACCTTCACTTTTATAAGAAAGGTACTTACAAAATGTTCGCTGTATTCGTTCTAAGAAGATCGACTTGTACGCCATAGAGTGGATACCAAAGCTTTAACTGCATATTCCAAGCATTGGAGACAACATGAGCAAATAAAGAGCCTTAAAATTGCCTCGTAACGAATACCTATAACTGTGCATTTTGAAACAAGACATATAAGCCTGTTTGAAATATTTACAATGTGTTTGGAAAACATAACTTTTCATTAAATTAACGCCCAAATCTTTGATTGATGACTGTCGAGGCAATACCATGTTATGATTGGTGCAATCTGATTCCACTTTGAAGAACTTTCTAGTAAATGACACAACAAAAACCTGTGTATATTTAAACGCAGATTATTGCGTAAACTCCATTGATATATTTTGTTGAGGTTGTGTATCTTCCTTTTGTTGCTTATTTTAGCCATGGATTACTCGCGTAGTGTTTGTACGGTATAATTTGTGATCTACATTTAATTGCGTAACACGTGCTCTGCCGTGTAAAAAAAATGACTTTAGAAATGTGTTCTTGTATAATTATTAGAAGAATTACGAATTTTCTAAGCCCTCACTTCTATTACAAAAGATTGTTTTAAGTTAGTTTTATAATAATTGTCCTTAGTATAGATGTATAAAAATTATAGAAGTAATGCCAATGAGAATTTATGTATATTAAAAAGAATTATACACTTTGGAAAACAATTGCAGTTCATTAAGAAAAGTGTTATTCTTCTTAACGTTTTAATATACTATTATTTTTTATGATGGCACAAATGAATTGCACTATTGGAATTTTTGCATAAAATATAATAAAATATTGCCTTGCCATGCCGTATTAAGAAATTCAGAAATAAGTATGTTGTTATTATTTGATGAAATAAATATGTTGAAGCTGATACCTGAAACACAAAAACTTTTTAAACTTTAGTTTTGTAAGAATTTCTTAATCTAGATGTATAAAATAATAAATGGCAAACTAAATTTAAAAGAAGAGAAACCACAAATTTTCAAGTTTCATAAAGTTATAATACTTATTTTACTGGTTATTATTAAAAATTTAACTTTTTTTAACGGATTCAGGTAATATAGGATATGGTTCTCTGAATACTCCACCTCCTAATGTGGATAAAACGGAATCTAGTAGTCAATTATTGCTATTTGTATACGTGTTAATACTTTGGGTATAATTTGATTAGTCCCGACCCTTATCCTAATTCCACCTCTGGAGCGAAACTTATTGATGCGTGAGAAGATGAAAGGTGCGAATCCGACTCTATATACGAAACGTGCATAAATTATTATAACAACACCAATTTCGTCATTTCGCATCGTTTACGGAACTCCGGAGCCATGTACGATAATTTGATATTTCTTGCCGACGCGTCAGCGCAACTTGTCCTGGGATAATTGACGTTAATTGCGCCAGACGATTTGGAGAATGGTAATGTCTCGTGTTGCGGCCAAAAACCGAGGCAATTTCATTCCGAAACCGGATCTTAATCGCACACGTATAGAGTCGACTGCCGGCGACTTAAAAGTTGTCCGAAAATTAAGCGTCCATTTTTTTTTCCACTAGCAAAGACCGGCTCGGCGAGATATTATTGGCTATTGCTTACGGTGTTGCGTGGTCGAGAATCTATTTGAAATATGATAGGTGATTAAAACACCGTGATTTGAGAATATTGTGAAAAGAGCAAAAGATATTTTGGATAGGCTCTGCATAGTTCTCAGCCAAGAATCCAGCGCTAAGTAAACAAAAAACTAATTTTATGACTTTCCACACTAGACAAAGGCCGGAAGTTTTGCTTTTGATTTATATTGTTACTGTACTGTTTTAGAAGTGTCTTTTTTCGTTTATTTCGTTACTACCCTTTTTTAGAAGATTCATTTTCGGTTTATTTTGTTAGGTATACTCTTATATTTTTGGAGTATTCTTTAGAATTTGAATAAAAGTTTTGTAATTTCATAATATACTTGGTCCTTATTTAAGATTTACTTGTTTCGTATTCTTTTGTTTTATTTTAGTAGTAAGTTTATCATTTTCTAACAATTCCGAGGAATTCAAGCATTGTCTTAGAACGGGGGTCGGCAAACTTTTTTAGGACAGGGCCAAATCGTAACGAAAATTAAGTTCAGCGGGCCAGTTGTAAAACTCTAACGTGTATATTTTATATTAAGTGTTCCTCTCGTTTATTGACCGAAACAATGTACCAAAAAAGTTCCGTCGTACCATACAGGATGTTCAAAAATTACTGACTTGTCAAAGAATCTTAATAGTACAAAACTATTTTTTTTTCCAAAACAACCCTGTACTATCATATATTTTATGCAACATTCCCTATAGGCTTCAGTGGGTTTTACTTTAAATCATTCCTATTTATTTATTAACTTTTCCAAATAGTCAAATAATTTTTACCTGGTGGATTATAAATAACGTTCATAATTATTATTGCTAGTAAATATTATAATAACATGTTTTCTATATGTTAGTACCTAGAAAAGTACGCAATATATAAACCAAACAGTAAATTTTAAATATTAAAAAGTTTATCTTCATCTGGTTCGCATTTTGCAAAATGAGGCAAAATGGCGAAACAATAAAAGTCAACAAAGTTTTTGTGTGATATAAGAAATTTGCAGAGGATTGAAATAGCTACATAATGGAATCTTTGCAGACGATGTGGTAATAATAACAGACAGTGAAAAACAAAGAAAATTTGAACATATGGAAAGGAAACATGGAAGAAGAGGGCATGCCAATAAACATAGAAAAAGCTAAAATCCTCGGAAACCAGAAATGTTGAAACAAAATCGAAATAAATGATACTAAAATAAGAGCAAATGAGAAATTAAGTATTTAAGAGTAACATTGGAAGAAACAGGAAAACAAAATGCTAAAATAAACGATTGATAAAACAATCAAATACTACGCACTAAACCAAAAATTTATTAATAAAAAAGACAAAAAAGACAAACCTATAGTAGTGTTATGAAGAAAGCTAAGAAAATTTTGAAGTAAAATAGGATCCATTTTTAGGAATTCTAATCCAATCTAGATCACACAGAATGAATTGCGACATATTTTTTTGTAATACTTCAACGATGTTTGTATCTTTTTATTTAAAATCATTTGAAGGGACGGAAGTTCAGTTGAGAGGGATAAAAGAAACAGAAGCAATAATTACTATGCAATGGACGAAACGATTGTAGAAATTCTTTTTCATTTAAAAAAAATATTCAATAAGTTCCAAAATCTAATGAAACTTTTCCATTATTAGCAACCATCGAACTGGCGATGGTTAACAATCGCCGAGAGCCAATAAAGTGAACCACTGCCACACTGGTTCAATAATGCAAAATAGATAGAGGTGTTGATGAATTATGCAATGACTTATTGAAAGCTTTGCACAAAACAAAATACTTGGGAGTATCAACAATGAACTGTTGACTCATCAGAACTATCAAAACCACTAGATATTTTTTGCCTTCTCCATAAGAAGCATATTGTAATATTCTCAATTTATCTGACAGTCGCTTGAGCTGAGAGGTCAACAGAAAAACAAACTCTCTCCTTGGGCAACACTTCTTCAGCTTTATCGCAAATCTATTTCATGAATATTTCAAATTAATTCTAAATAAGGTTAGAAATATTATTGCGGAGTACCCCGAAAGCGTTCATAGTAAATGAATTAGGCGGACTTATTTACCCGCGACATCAGTTGACTATCAGTCGGTGAATAGTAGATGTTAGATATCTCTCGGTAAAAATTTTTTCAGTAACGCCTTATTTGGTAGGTTGAAGTAAAACTAATCGTACGATAGTCAATTAGCCGCTTGGTATTACAACTTGAAGTGGGGCCGGATTTGGGCCCGCGGGCCGTATTTTGGACCCTTGCTTTTAGAATATTAGCACATTTTCATGATCCAGTAACACTCAATAACAAGTAACATTCGAACAAAGATACTGTTCGAGCGGCAACAAGTATGTTGAATACCAAAGACGTATTTCACATAATAAATTTGTTATTGACTTATGCACAGGTTTTCTTGCTGCCAATACCCCATTAAATAAATTACAGGATCCACTTTTCCGTGGATTTCTTAAAAAATATACCAACCAAGATATTCTCCATCCATCGACAGTTAGAAAATATTAAGTACCTAAGCAATAAATCAAATCAGATCAAAACTACGTGAAAATTATCTCCGGATAAAACCAGAGGAAACGACAGACATTAAAGCAAGGTGCGTGAATCCTCCATGTCACTTTTAGTAGCTATAAAAATCAGATTGCGTGTTACTGCAAATGATATGACTGACATTATCATTAACAGCGTAAAAAAAAATGTAGCTGGTAACGACTGCTTAAAAGTTCTACTCTTTCTCTCAGATTCTGCAAGCGTAATGTTGAAAACAGGTAACGATTCCAAAAAACTTTTTCCAAAAATAAAACATGTGTTGTGCATAGAATACATCGCATGGCTGAGCTCATTCGTGGAAAATTTCCTAATGTTAATTCATTAATTAACTCATTTAAAAAGATTTTATTGAAAACACTAACTAGGATACAGTTATACAAAGAAATGTGCCCGAATATACCTTTGCCACCAGAACCTGTATTAACATGGTTAGAAGACACATTTTTTTATGCCAACACTTTCGTATTTAAAACCTTTTATAATAAAGTTAAAACGAGATGGTTTCAGTGCTACAGCAATCCAAGCATTAATTGTAAAAGAAGATTTAGTCGAGCAATTTACAACTTATTAATAAACATTTCCCAAGCGCAACAAAAACTATCAAGTTTCTAGAAAACAAACATTTTAAACATTTTTTTACATACTCAAAAACGAAATCTTCACATACTTCCAATTTCCTGCGTTTGCTACTTGAAACCACATTAAATTGCCTTGTAACAGCAAAAAAAAAAAACTTCAAACAGATATACCGCTGATGTTAATGTTTAACTTTGCAATTTGATACAGTATTGTTATCATATAAATGGACTTTACACTTTTTGTGCGTCATTAGTTGGCGTGTGAACGTGTGTGTATGTATGTATGATACATACACATCCACATATATACAATATCTTAATCAGTGACTGTTATTGTTTGCACTCCTTTGCGAAATTTTCATTATTTTTTTAAATTAAATATAAATTATATGTTATTTATATGCATGTAATTAATCATTGTGAAATTTGATTGGGTGTTAATTTATTGTCGTTATAATCTATTCATGTAAAAAAAAAGTTTGAAAGATATATACAGGTATGCGACTTAAAACTCCAGAGGTTTAATATCTTGGAAACTGAAAAGATACTTGTATTTGATTTAAAATTAATAGTTATTTTAATTTGTATCACTACGCTAGAAACTACAGTGAAGAAACTAGCACTAGAAACTGCCACAAAGCGTACTCATACTCCCAAAAGAGTTTCTGGCCGTGTGATACACTATGCTTTTTGGGTCGACAAATTTTAATTTTGAATTGAAAATACAAAAAAAATAATTCCCAGCAGGGAGGAAACTGAACACTTTATGTACGTACAGTTTCATCATGTTAATGTCACTTCCTCCCTAGGGAGCAAAAGTACAGCTTTCCTCCATAGGGAGGAAAAGTATAACTTGTTTCCCTCAAATGAGGGAGGAAAGTGGACACACTTTCCTAGCGAGGAAAGCTGTACTTTTGCTCCTTAGGGAGGCAGTGACATTAACATGATGAAACTGTACGTCCATCTTATAATATGTGACATTATTGATAGATGACATTAGTACTTTCGACCCAATCAAAATCTAAAGCAACGTTAGACAAACTTTGATTCAAACGCTAAGAATATGTTTAGAAGGTAAAAGCGAATTTTATGCAAGATCACTTAGAACTTATTTATGGACTGCTAAGTATTCACACGAATTGGTGAATTGAATAATAAATCTCAGATTTCAGTTACTAGATACAAATCTAAACAAAAAATCACGTTCGATAATAATCGGAAAGCCAACAAACATCACCTGAGCATTTCACGTGTTAGATATATTGTCTCGATAAGTGACAATTATAATTAACGTGAAAACCAAATGAATTTTATTATACTCGATGATAAATAAACTTCAACTGTTGCTATAGGATTTAGCAAATTATTTTCGGATATGCGGTGGCATAAAAAAAAACGAGAATTCTTAAGAGGTTTGTTTGTATCACTGATATACACACATATACAGTGTGTGCCATTTAAAACTTATATAATATATCTGGGAAACGGATGCAGCTATTTGAATTTTATAAAAAGCAATTGCTAAAGACATATGTAAAGACTGTCACTGTTGATTTGGAAGTGCATTAAAAGTAGATTGAGGAATGCCATGTCTGATAATAGACTCGAAACATTTACGTTGATGAATATTGAGGATGACATTCTGCACAATATCAAAAACGAGGAAATCATTAATCGTTTGGACCAAACAATCAAACTGATGAAGGAGACATTAATGTACTCCAGTAACCAACCATATATATTTCATATTTTATAAATATTTAAAAAATATTAAATCTTTTTTGAATATTAGTTATATTAATATAATATGCATAAAATATATTATAGAAAATATATTGGGAAAACATTTAAAAAATATATATGTTATGTAGCATTAATAATATTTTATTGCAAATGTTTTCTCAATATATTTTTCATAACTCAGCATGAATATTTTGCTTTGTATTTCTGTAAATATTTATTTCATATTAAAAAAAGATTGAATTTTTGCTGTTGTACATTTGGTGCGTAGGACGAATAATATAAAATGGGTAAAATATGCATACATATTAAGTAGGTATGTACCTATTTAAAATGATAGTTTAAAGATTAAATTAGATAATATATATCTAATATGATTTAATTAGTATCTAAGTTGAGCGGTGTAACTTTTCTATTAATATATCTGCGTTTTGTATTATATTATTGTAATATTTGTAAGTTGCGAACGTCAACACAACACCTCTATTCATTACGGTGCCGGTGTTATATGATTTAGTATTGTTTATGCGTCTATGGATTAGGTACATAGAATGCATACGCGCACGCGCGTATCATCAACGTTTTCATTCGTTTGTCCGTTACATGTTATAGTTTATAATAGTATACGATTAGAGCAGATTAGGGTTAACTGTGTAATTAATTGTTGCGGGGTGTGTTTCAGTTTTTGTGGTGACTACGAGGTAAGCAAAACTTTGAACATGTCATGGCATTTATAAGATAATTGGAATGCTCAATATCGCTATGTACAGAAATCGTTTAATAATATAATTGTAAGAATTTTATGCATCATATATGTACTGCATCTACCAGATAAATTGCTAGTTGATTTGCTTAAGAGATTCATCTCGGTAGATAAGCGTCATAACCTCAAATAGAGGTTAGAATACGTTGTGTTGTTTTATTGTTTGTACGTAGAATGTTTTCAAATATTATGAAATAAAGTAAAAATAAGTATCCTAAGTATTAGAATGTAGCTACCACTCCAATTATTGTAAATGCTCCAAATGTATTAGTAGGTGTTGATAATGTTGTACGATGTTTTATTCATGGTATGATCTAATACAATTGGCATTGTTTTAGAGGCCACAAGGAAACGCCATGAGAGCGCCACTACCGAAGATATGAAAAAAGCCATAGGGTTGTACCAGGCACTAGCCAAGGCTAGACTTAAGAATGAGTCTTTTTCATTTTTATTGGCTTATCAAATGAAATGATAATAAATACGTTTGTTTTTTTTTTATTTAGAACACTTCAATTAAAAAATAGTGATTAATTTGATAAACCTTCAGTATGCCTTAAAAGATGCCAGAATTATTGATTATCAACTTGTATGACGAATGTGAAAAAACAAGTTCTTGCCTTTTAGACAACTCTATGTATGTTTCAACTTTTCGTTATCGACGTTATACATTCTAAATAACCAAGAACAATTTTAGTTCATTTTGACAAATTAAATAAATTGCATAAAAAAATCTCAATTTTCATATAAATATTTTACAAATATTTTAGAAAAAAATATAGCGCTTACATTAATTTTAAAATATGGCATAAGTATTTTAATTGAATATTTTATCTATATTTAGAAAAAAATATGAAAAATATATTCAAAAACCTCTCACGAAAAATATTTATAAAATATATTTTTAAAAATATCTATGTAATATTTCTGGCTGTTAGGGTATTGACTTTTTCTTTGTTCCTGCTTTTTCTTTATTATAAATTGTTTTTGAAGTAAAATAGAATGTGTACCTAAGTAGGCACCTCGATTTTTCTATAAATCCTATAAATCCACTCACTGAGTTTGTCATTATTCTGAAAACGATCCTCGTAGAAATCTATATTTTTGTTTAAATCAATATTTCATTGAAATTCGAAAGTGCCAGGAACATGCGGGACCTTGACAATTTTAAAAAATTTTGTCTATGGCACTCTTGGAGGGCTTCCCCCTCCCTCGGACCACTTCCTATTTTTTTCCGACGGGATTTATCTTGCCCATCCGCCCTTGAATACATATCATCTTTAATTAAATTTAATACTTGGTACAAGAAACATATACAACTCTAGATTTAAATATTGAAATAAATTGTGAGCTACTACTGTATTAAATGCCTACCTTAACCGTCTGACTTCTACGAACGCAACAAACATAGGATCCGTCACGACCTTTCGCCTTTCCGACATTTCTTTCTCCCGACCGACGCTCGGCCAGAAACAGATAAACAACAAGCGTGTGCCGCGATAAAACCTCTTCCTTTTAGTCGTCTCGAGCCGATGCCCCGGAGGTCGGGGTCTCGACATCATTCTCCTATCCGATTTACATAAACATCCGTGTCGCAGATACTTTAATAAAGAGGACTGTGGAACTTCACCTCGCCCCTGTATAGCCAACTAATAAAGGCGGATGTGCAGTCGTCGAAAGGAAAACCAAAAGTAATTCACTAACAGATATGCATTGTAATAATGAATAAGTTTGTGCCGAAGTATGTTAAAGGATAAAAGGTTTCTTTTTTTGTAATAATTAATAGTAATAAATAATCATAAAAATGAAGATAATTTGTATTCTTTGACAGGAAATCGATTGGTAAAAACAGCGTTCTGCTGATCAATATAACAAATACTGAATAGAAAAAAAGTCTCATAGAAGTGAAATACACACTAAAAAAATTTTGGTAAAATTCATATACGATTTTGGGGTAATTTGGTGCTCCCAAAACCGAAAATGTAGTAATATGTAATAATAATAACACTGGGCAACAAATTTTCGAAAAGTTCATGCTTCCAAGCTGAAAATAGTCATTTCTTAATGAATTCAATGTGCTGAACACGAAAATGACTAAGAAAAAGCTGAATTGGCTACGGTTTTCTGTAAAATGTACGCATATTTCAGAAAAAGTGTACTTATGTCAATATTATAATACATGGTAAGAAAACATTAGTCTGCTTCTAGCTTTCGCCTTCTTTTGGCCTGCCGTTTGTAGTGGACTTGTGGAGCATCTCTACTGATTGTCCAACAATAGTCAGCTAGCATTGACGTAGACCATTTGCCTTGATACCGTTGCTCCATGCTGGCAATGTCCTGATGAAAGCGTTCGCCGTGCTCATCGCTGACCTGCCCACAGTTATCAGGAAAGAAATCTAAGTGGGAATCAAGAAAGTGGATCTTTAAGGACATATTGCAGCCGAATTCATGAAACAAAGCCAACATATCCTCAACCAGACACTTGTAATTTTCTGCCTTGTCATTCCCCAGGAAGTTTGCTGCCACTTGATAGAATGCATCCCAAACCTGTTTTTCTTTACCTTGAAGAAGTTCCTCAAACTTGGGGTCTCGGAAGAGCTGTCTAATTTGAGGCCCCACAAAGATGCCCTCTTTAATTTTGGCTTCACTCAGTCGAGGGAATTTTTCATCCAGGTACTTGAATGCTGGTCCATTCTTATCCATGGCTTTTACCAAGTTTTTGACAAGACCAAGCTTGATGTGTAAAGGAGGAATGATGATTTTGTGTGGCTGTGCCAATGGTGGGTGCTGTACATTCGTTTCTCCAGGCTTAAAAAATGCTCTCGGAGGCCAGTCTTTCTTGATGTAGTGCAAATCGATTGCTCTGCTGTCCACAGACAAAGAAAACAGCAGTACTTTGTATATCCTGCTGCAAACCCATCAACAGAGATACTACCTTCAGGTCAGAACATATCTGCCAGCCATACTTGCTGTAGTTAATCGTCTCCAGTAGCTGCTTTAGATTGCCGTAAGTCTCCTTCATGTAGACCGCATGTGCAATAGGTATGGATGGAAGCTGGTTCCCATTATTCAACAAAACCGCCTTTAGGCTCAGTTTTGAAGCGTCTATAAACAGCCGCCATTCGTGGGGATCATGTGCAATACCGAGAGCTTGTAGTAGACCATCATATCGCAGCAGAACACAAGGCTTTCTTCTTTCTTAAAGAAAGATTCGAAGAGCTGATGGCGAGTGCGAAATGAAGTCACTCGGACATTCTGTTCCAGAAGATTCCTCTGTCGAAGTCTTGAGGCCAGTATCTCCGCTTTGCTTTTCGACAGATCCAAATCGCGAACAAGATCGTTCATTTCATCCTGGGTAATTTTATGTGGTGCAGATGTTTCGTCAAAGCACGAAAAGTTATCATCCTTACTGCCACGTTGAGGAGAACTCGCCGACGCATGGCCATCCTCATCGTCTGAACTGATAGAAAAATCTGTAGGAGGTTCTGGATTGGGAGTCCTTCGCCATGAGAGACAGGTCGCAGAGCAGATGGTATGTTAGGGTATTCAACTGTCCATTTCTTCTTCTTGGTGATGCCTCCAGAAGCTGGTGGTACCATACAGAAATAACAGTCGTCAACGTGATTGGTGGGCTCCCTCCAAATCATGGGCACAGCAAATGGCATTGCCTTTCTTTTGCCATTAAGCCACTGTGAAAGATTTACGGCACAAGTGCGGCAGCATACGTGTGGGGCCCAGTCTTTGTCCTGGTCACCTATCTTGCAACCAAAATACAAATGATGCGCTTCCTTAACTGTTGCACTGATGTTCTTTTTCTGTGCAGCAAATGTCACTTCTCCGCAAATATAACAGAAGTTATTTGCACTATTAACACAGTTACGAGGCATTGCTACTGTTTAGTTACTTTACACTATAGCAATCACTTGTGTATGCTAGAGCTTCGAAAAATATGCGTGACTGAACGGACATTGCACGAGTTAATTGTCACGTCGGCCATTTATAAATAAACTATAATTAGCTATTGCTTGATATTGCGCAATCAATTTCGCAACACTCTCAATGGAAACTTACACAAATGCTGCATTAACTTCTTTGCATGAAGGGGTGATGCAATATGACGCAAAATTTCGTAATTTCTCACTAAATTGCATTACATTATGCAATAGCATCTATACAATGGACAAAACGTCAATATCTCTGGAACGTGAGCTAATCAACTTTTTTCAATGTGATATTCGTGTTCAGCACGTTGAATTCATTCGGGATTGGGTACTTTCACCTAAGAAGCAATTTCACTGTTGACCAGTGTAATTTGAAGGGAAGTACTTGACCGCACAACGTAGGGAAAGAATTTTAAGTATTTTAAGTTTTAAAAATAGTTCTCTGCAACTAGTTCTAGCACTCACACCCACGATAGTTCTAACGGCTTCTTTTGTTGGCAGGAAACCCCTCGATCCACGGTCATCCTCTCCCCCCCCCCCACAGCAGAACACCATAAATTGCCTCCGCATGAAAATCCCCAAAGTAAGCATGGCAAGCAGCATCTTCTCCAGCTACTTTTTTTTACTCTGCGGATAGCATAAATGGATTTTGCTAGTTGAGACTGTAGTATATATACATGTTCTTTAACATACGTTTCGCTATCGAAGATAATGCCAAAAAACTTAATAGTATCTCCCTGGTTGTTAGCGGGTGAGAAATGTAGCGTTTGTGTTTTTTTGCATATTTAGTTGTACTTTGTTTGAACTAAACCACTATAGCGCTCCCAAGCCTCCCCCGGGTAATCAATGCGGACTCACGTATCAGTAGGAAGTATCGTCCGCATACATTAAGGTTTTTGAGCATGACATATTTGATGGTAAGTCCTTAGTGTAAATTATAAAGAGTAGAGGTCCCAGAAAAGACCCTTGTGGAACACCTCTGTTTATGATCTTTACTTTGAATGTACTCCCACTCCAGTGCGCCTACTGTGACCTATCCTTTAAATGGTTTCTTATCAGTTGAAGCGGTGTTCCTCTAACTCCATCAAATTCTAGTTTAGTTAATAGAACATCATGGTCGACACAATCGAAAACCTTTGACAGGTTACAGCATAGTAATTTAATATTATCCTTATCATACAACGCTCGGCCACGAGTCCATCCAATTAAATCAGGCGGTAAATCGTTGATTTCACCTTTCTAAAGCCATGCTGGGAGTTGTTGAAATATTTCTGTTGTTCAAGGAAGTTCGGCAGTCTCACTTTGATTGCCTCCTCCGCTATTTTGGATACCGTTGGAAGTAAAGAGATGGGCCTGTAGTTGCTTGTGTAATTAATATTCCCAGATTTGTATATAGGTAGCGTTTTTGCACTTTTTAGTTCGTGTGGAAACACTCCGCTCTCAAACATGATATCCATCAAACGTGTAATTGGCCCGCAGAGTATATGGATGATTTGTTTGATAATGCATAATAGTGCCTAGGCCATCTATGTCTTGTGTGGAACTGGTTTTCAAACTGTTTGTAATATTCATGACTTTGCATTCAGTTATTGGCATAAAATATATAGAAGCCAAAGTATTTAACTGCTGTTTAGAAACGAAAAAATGTGGGTGTAATGGATACATTATACCCACAAAAATGGGTACAAATAATTTAGTACGAGACTTTGAATAAATTCTGTAAATTATTATTATTAGTAAATTAATGCAAAGTAAAGATTTTGACTTAGTTTCTGTCATTAAATTAATAAAAAAATACAACTTTCCTTTTAAAACTCACGTTCAGAGAAGTATTTCTCTCAAGTTCCTGAAGACGCCAAAGCCTTAGTTGCTGAAATCGACAGTGTGGTATTAGATTTTGAAAAATGT
Organism: Protaetia brevitarsis; assembly: GCA_004143645.1. Taxonomy (NCBI): domain Eukaryota; kingdom Metazoa; phylum Arthropoda; class Insecta; order Coleoptera; family Scarabaeidae; genus Protaetia; species Protaetia brevitarsis. The sequence goes on along the minus strand of RXPK01001319.1, from coordinate 121,058 downwards.
GCCTAAAAGATGGCGCTCGATCCAAAAAGAAGCTGCTTGATTAAGAGTGTGATGGCGAAAAAATCATCGATCCCCGTCCAAAATCAAAGTTTTTTTTTTACATTATAGATACAGCAGAGTAAACATTTCAAAGGATTTAGAATTTTCAGAGGAGTTGTCAGTCTTTGTATGATTCTAGATAGTATTTGTCTCCTCAAGACGTTTTAACATTTATAACATATTTAAGATTTGGTCCAAATATCACTATTGTTCTCGGAATTTTTTTGACTTTACCAATAATAGTTGCAAGTGATGAAAGAAGCTCTTCTAAATTATAAATAATAAAAAAATAGCGGTGATTCACGACAAAACGATTATCTGGATTGGCTATGATTTCAATAGAACACAAGGCTTGCGACAGTATAAATTTATCAAAAATGTTTAAAGATTTTGCAGAACAAAAGCGCGAAGAAGACTGTTTTAATTACTATAGAGCTTAATATTCTTAGAAAAAAAAAGTAAAGTTTTCTCTTGTCTTGGGACTTGTGACTCTTGATAATCTTCACCTGGTGGGCATGTGGCAGGGGGATCGAAGATATCCATGATTGCAGCTGCACCAAAATCCGCTTCGTTAAACATATTTCTGTTGATTGGCACTATACTGTTATATGATGTATTTTTATTTTAAATCATAATGACAATTCAATATAAAAACAAAACAATATAAAAACTGCTCATGTACATATAAGTACCACATCTTCAAAATCCTTTTACGGCAACGGTTGGAGTAGCCACATGCAAAGAAGCCTTATTGAGAAGGCTTCTTTGCATGTGGCTACTCCAACCGTTGCCGTGAAAGGATTTTGAAGATGTGGTACTTGGACGAGACACCTGATATTGAGTTGCCCTGTCTACCACGATTATTTCGCAAGAATGTGTTGAATGGCCCCATGAACGATACATTCAATGACTGTAGCTTGTGATTGCAATGGGGTCAAAGGCAAACTACAGTGATATGATTAGTTCTAGCCTTTTACATGAATTCAAGGTTCCTCGTATGCGTTATTGCGTGTCCATCAAGTATTAGTAATACTGGAATCTCTTTTGATTGTTTGGCTTAATTTACAAAGTGGTCAAAACAACAGGTGAAGCACCATCTCCTGAAATCTACTTGCATCCGCTGCATGGGAAGTATGCAAAAAGAGTGGGGATAAAAGCGCCTTCTGCAGAAATACAAACTACAAATGCAGAGAGAACACTTCTTTCGGTAGATGTATGGGAACCGCTTATTTTTAAGCGCAAAAAAACCTGTGAAGATTAAAAATCCCGTTTCGTCGACATTATAAACTTTGTGAGGATACAAGTAATTTTTCTGGCCGTCCTCTAAAATGTCAAAGAATTTTGTAAGGTTTATTTTATTGAAGACACGCATGCATTCATAGCTTGAATCACACTGTTTTAATAATAATAATATTCATGTACTTGCGATCGAAACATTACAAAATTGTCAATGGTATGAAAAAAAGAGAAAAATACATATATAATATAAATAAAAGCAATACATAGTATGTTAAAGACAATCATAATAATAAGATAAACTAATAATATTCGCTAGCTTCCGACATTAACATAAGATTTTGCCACGAATTCATTCACGGGGAACAACTTTGAAATCTTAAACCCCCATTTTGTATTGCAGATTCGGATTCTATGCCATCAAGTATATAGTTTTTGTTTGAAACTTTTTTCGATTCGTAACAGATTGCGCTGTAATCACAAAAAACATGATTGTGAACATCTAGAAATAATACACAAAAAATAGAAGCAAGCAAACATGATTTTGTGTTTTTTTTTTTTTATTTTAACATTAAATAACATTTCAAAAAGCCATTCAACAGCGAAGAACTTTACTTTATCATGCCCATTTCAGAAAATGTGTTCGAAAATGTGTCCTTCCACTTCGATACATTTATTTATTCGAATGATTGCACACAACTGAGAAGTGTTTTCGGCGTAATCCTTGAACAAGCGTTGGTGATTCGCTCAATCATGTTTTCCCTCGTGGTTGGCACTTCTGTATAAACTTCAGACTTTTAAGTGCCCACAAAAAAGAAGTCAGGGGAAGTAAGATCTGGCGATCTTGCAGGCCAAGACGCTGGACCACCTCTTCCGATCTATCGACGATTGTAGGCTCGATCTAATACTTCTCGTGCTATTCTTGAATAATGTGCTGGACAACCGTCATGTTGAAACCACATTGTTTGTCGTACGTCCAAGGGAAGGTCTTCAAGTAACACTGGAAGTACGTTCTGCAAGATATTTCGATATTTTTTTACCATATAAGTTTTCATCAATGAAATATGGACCAATAAGCTTATTGCCAATTATTCAACACCAAACATTTACGTTGCAAGGATGTTGATGTTCAACTTGGCGCAAACAATGGGAACTTTCGATACTCCAGTAATGCATGTCGTGCCGATTTACCGTACCGTGATTTGTGAATGTCGCTTCGTCAGAAAATAATACTCGAGCAAAAAAATTGGGATTATCTTGTATCCGTTGAAGCGCCCATTGACAAAATCGCGCTCGATTTTGAAAATCATCGCCATGAAGTTCTTGATGCATGGAAACTCTAAATGATATATCCTACGCTTCAATATTTGGCAGATAGTAGACTGAGAAATTTCTGATCTACGAGCTATTTCTCGAGTGCTAATGTGCGGATTATTAGCTACTGCAGCTAATACCGCGATATCATTATTTTCTCCAGCAATTGTTTTTCGGCGATTACGTTTTCTTGGCTGTACAGTTCCTTCGCTAGAGAACTATTAAACGACTAGGTAAAAAGAAGCGCGCGATCGCACATTGTCGAGAAAACGTTGTGAATAAATATTAACAGCATCATCAATATTCCTACCACTTTCTCCATAGATGTAAATCATTTCAATTCTCTCTTGTATTATAGCTTCCATTACTGTTCAAATATTCAACACTAACTAATTTGTATTGGATTAATAATTAATAATCTAAATGGGGATCGGACAATGTGTAAGTATTCACAACTTGTCAAGTACTGAATAAAGTACGGTTTTGTTTTTTGGGATCGAGTTCGGCACCATTCAGTGAGCCCCCTACATTATAACAAATAATATTAAAAAGTTTTTTGATTTGATGCAGTGTTTTAGAGATATTCCGTTGTCTCAAGATAAAAAACTCAGCGTGTATACATAATTTGGCACCCCGGACACTAGCGGGCAAGTCATTCATATATATTAAGAAAGTAGTAGAGTCCAAAGCAGGAACTGCTGGCACTAATATGTATTAGAAACATGTATTTAGTTATAATAATTAATGCAGTATGCTAAGCTTACATCAACACGTTGAAAAACATAAAAATCTTGAGAATAATTTCAAAACAAGTTATCACAGCAACTCTACGTTCCCAAACGCTGGGCTTCTTACAGGTGTAAAATACAAGTGTATAAGAAGTAGTCACATACCAGTTTCAGCATGATAATCATAGAGGATCATTTTACTTCACTTTACATACTGATCCACCGAACATACATAATATGAAGAAAATTAGATATTCTACGGTACCGAGAAAACTTGTGTATATATTCGAAGACTAGAAGTCTTGGGTTAATTTTGTACTCAACAGCATCTAGATAATGTCATAATACCCAACACATAATTTATAGCATCCTAAAACTTAACCCTGCCACTGCAATATAAGATCTACGTAACATATAATAACAACTAAAAAGGGAAAGGGTTCGACCAACATTTATGCAATAATATATAGCTAACCCTACGTAAAACTTTTACTTTCCTTTGCTGATAGCCCCACCGAAATTTTAACTATTCGTAGAACCATCGGCTAATAGCTCCCTCTATAACCAGTCATAAATGTATATAAGGCAATTCGTTCTTTCTAATGGTTACAACCCTTGAAATACCACGCGGCACAATCCTGGTACAATATATTTATGACTGTATTCAATTCCTAACCCTTTAACTATACCGATTTTAAAACTTATTTAATCTGACCTTGTGGTAATTGTATATGTATTTATGTACTTGCAAAATAAAATGTACGTTACCATACAACCTCTAAATTTTAAATACGATATAAGTTTAGATATATTTAGATATTTGTATTTACTTTTAAACATATATCCTTATTCAATTTTCCCATAATAGTAAGCGCATTTCTCTACCTCGGGTGATAATTGCTTGGATTTGCAGACGTCAATTTCTTTTCGACCACATCTTTCATAATAATCATCATAATTACCACTATAAATCAATCTATTTGCTCAGTAATCATATGAGCCTTGCGGCACGTGATGCTACATAAACTTTTGGAATATTAGCACATAAATTAGCGCATCGTAACGGAAAATGTTTACTGTGAGCCTCTTTGTGTACTAATTGATACCTAGTGATTTTAATTAGGATATATCAGTACACAGTGCAATGCGAATTATTTTCGTAAACAGATTTAAGTAAACAATCTGCATTAGATGAAATTAGAAATAACAATTTCGGCAAAAATTTAAATAGGAATAAATAAATAATCCAGTAAAATATATAATAAGTTTGCATCACAATCCCTATTGTGATCATCAGAGCGGCAGCTCACATTACAGTGCACCTAAAAATCAATCCCCAATGTGAGAAATAGCTAGCAAAAGAGTCTGCAGCAACAACTAATAGAATTAAATTTAGTAAAACTACATATTGATGTAATAAATTGATTTATTTAAATCAGAAGAATGGTAATGTACGGTTCTAAGTATAAAAATATAAAAAAGCGAAGCCCTTGAGAGACGGTTGCATTTTCCAGCTAACCATTTTAAAATGTCTTGCAAAGAATATAAAAAATGAAGTTTCATCCAATCATTCTCAAAATTTCCTATTTAAATTGACTATAATTTTATAGTTGCCTGAAGAAGATCAAACTGTTTGAAACCAGTAGCGAAATTAAATTGTAAAACCAGTTTTATTACATAAAGAAATTAGGAAGTACTCTGATTTATTCATTTACACTTTCAAAACTAATTTTTTCACCTAATTATGGAATACACTAAGTCACAACTTTTTTAGAGTTTTTTTTTTTAAGTGGAACACTCTGTATATTTTTACACAAAAGGATGAAAAGCTTCATTATGAACTATTTTTTTTAATACATCCCTGTAGTATTTTTCCATAAAAACGTGAAATTTATAACACGTGACTCAGCGATTATTAAAGGGATCTCCTACTTTCCTTAATATATCTGGACTAATATTATTAAAAGCATTTGTTATTTTAACATCTATTATTTTACTAATTTAATTGTCTACACCGTACACTAAACCATTACTAAAGATTACTGCGAATTCAAAGCTTTGTTTTCAGGGCATACATACCCTTGATAAAAACACCTTCTCAAACTTGCCAACAAATTTTCTCTAGCTGGTTCTATTATAGTTCATTGCGTTTATTTACAGAACAACAAAAGTTCTGTTCTTATAAGCTACATAGCTTTGTAAATTGTGTATCAAATACTGTAATAAACATTTTTGCTGTAATATTTTAGGCCAGGTATGTATCTTTTATGCCTATATTTTCTTTAAATTAATTATGTTCATTCCTTCTTAATGGGCAGAAAACTTCGCCATAATATATAATGCTTAGATCACAGAACCTGTTCACAAAAGTGTGGGCTAGGATTGGAAAAAAAATAATTTGAACGTAATAATTACATTAAATTACCTACAATTGTGATTAGCCTAATCCTTATTTCTCAATAATATTTCTGAGCTTCCGTGAAGTTGATGCTACAAACATTGACGTATAGATTGCTGCACACATGCGGATCGCTTTAGTTTTCCACATTTTCTAATATGTAATGGAGTTTTCGCGTGTTGATCAATCAGGTATTCTCTCTCAGAAGACACCTACAACAACAATTGTCATGTTATATTAAAAGTTAAAGAATTTAAAAACAATTGCAAAGCTTTTAGTAAAATTAAACTTACCAGTTTACTGCAGGCTCGACAAAATATTTTGTCGCCATCCTTCACCAGTTCAGGATATGGCTTAATCCATAAAGAAATTTTGTTCGCTATACTCATTGTATGTACGCACAGTATTTAAAAACGTAACAATATGACATGCTGTTTCGCTCAAAGATATTCAATGAATGAATAGTTTATTTGGGAATTAATAATAATAAAACGTATTTACCACATCCCTTCTGCTAGGCGAAATTAAACACGTGCAGTTCTTGGGAAAAAGTATTAGAGAAGCCAATGTAAAAGATTTATCGTTCTGAGAATTGTCGGTTGTCGATCTAGATTAGGAATTACTAGGAATTTTTACTAATAGAAAGGATAAGGAAAAGCTTAAATATGCAATATATGCAACTTTTGTAAAAATATGCATAGGAGAAATGCCTAAATATGCAATATATCCAATTACTAATTAGCGCTAATTAACTTTTACTACTAACTAACAATTAGTGTAATACGTCTACATATAGACTATAATTAAAGATATGCAAAAAATAAAATATATGCACTTTGCATATAATCCGGTCTCTAGTAATAAGGATACAAAGATATAGCAAAAATAAAGTTTTATTTCTTAAAAAAAGTGAAAATTATACAACAAAAGTTTAACCACAATTTAAAGTATTATTTGCGAAAACAACATGTAATAATTAACACAAATCTGTGATAAGGTTACATAATTATGCTAATTACTCCGCAATATTTCCTCTACAATATTGTTGTATATTATTTCAAGAGATATCTTTCCGTGATATGTGTATAAAGAATATTGTCTAGACTACTAGATTACATATTTCAAATCGTCTTACTACCAAAGAGGACTAAACAAGAAGATAATGCAAATGAGAAAATAATTAAACGTACACATCTTGCAATGTTCATACAAATGAATATCAAGTTAGTCGTTTAGATTTTTATTATTTAACGCAAAAATATCTTGATAATTGATAATCATTGTTCATATTTTGTGAGTCGATTCATAAACACAGAGAGAAATAATTCTGCTACTCATTCAATTTTCTATTATTAGATACGTACCATAAAGTGGGGCAATTCCGATCTGATTTATGTACTATTCCTGAGTTGCAATTATTATTATATGATCGAAAAAAATTGAAAAAAAGTATATATAATCATACATCTCTTAGCTACACATACCATCATGTATATGTATTAAAACACTATTTTTTTTTACATCAAGCGAGATCGGTTTTGCCCCATAATAGGGGGCAATTCCAATCACCCATCTATTTTCTTATAAAAACCGATTTGAAAGCTACATGAGGTAAATCCAATAACAAAAATTTGAATTTAAAAGAAGGAAACTTACGGAAATAACAGAAAATATGTATTATAGAAATGGCAAGCAGATAAATAATGACATAAACTATAATAATTCAATAAACTAAAACTAAAACAAAATTTCATTCAACGCGCTTCCCTCTCAGTTCAAAAACGTACCTTCCCCTTCTATGACCAGCTGGATAATTTGGTTTTTGGAAATTTCCTAAATTTCGTCAACTTGGAGTCATCTTTTCTCTTCCTTAGAAACTACCGGTTCTTTAAAGTATTCTGAAGTAATAATAATAACAATTCATGCCTTCGCATCCCCCAACAGCTTTCGCCAATTACAGGGTAATGAATATGGCAAACCATTGTGTTCTGATACTTTCATAATGAATGAAGTGCTCTATTTTACTGCGCTGATAGTGCTTTGGAGGCATTTGGGGTTATATTGCTGTCTGCTGCCAGACCATACTTTTTTTATAGTTTCTCACCATAATTTTCAATAAAACCAACGTAGAAACAAGAGTATGTCATATTTCTACGTTGTTCTATGAGTATGTTCTTTGTTCTTTTACTTTTCAAACTGATCGGTATTACCCCATGAGGTGTTAATTTTCCCCTTACTCTCTTGTTATTCCAACACTTTCATAAAGTCAAGAAAAGAAACGGTGACGAATGAATGACAATTGATTCTTGTCACCTTATCCCTTTTCGAAATTCACTTCAGTCCTAGTGGATTCCCAGTAAGTAGTTTGTTTCCGTCTGTATGAAATATACTCGTTGTCAATTCCATCGGAAAATTATTTTTTTAACACAGAAAACTTTTAATGCAATACTTAGAAAGCCAGTTAGTTATCTATGTTATAAACAAAGTTTATTAAATGACTGTGTTGCAAAACTTTTATCCTTTGCATAGATGCCAGACTAAATAATTGCCGTAAAATTAGGATTGATCGATTTTACCCCATGCGATCGAATTTGCCCCACTCTACGGTATTTCATGAAAGCGTCCAGGGAATACCCGCATTTTTGCGTTCGTAAGTTATTTTCTCAATACTAAGTAACATATAGCAACATTTTAGCGGGTATTCTTGCGGTAAATCGGTAAAAGTCATTTTTTCTCTATCTCGTGGGCTCTCTCTCTTCTCTCTCTCTCTATATATATATATATATATATATAAATATATATATTTAACATCCGCTAACTATTTTGCTTCTTTCCATAACGCGGTCGTAGTGCGTCCCGGGAAGGAGCGTAGTTAGAAGAATTTTAGTGACGTATATTGAACGCGGAAAAAATGGATAACGCCGATCACTTTTTTATCGCTGTAGCTTTAAAATGAAATTATACGATTTTTATTCTACGGCACTTTTTTGCTTCCTTACATTTGCCTATCTATTTTGCGTCCACTGCGTATATTTTCAGACAATTGCTAACTATTTGCGTCCGATGTATATTTTTTGTATAAAGTTGGTAAGTATAAATGCGTCCGCCACGTTGCCACATGTTGGTCGAAATAAACGTATATAGGAAGCATTATAGCATATTAAAGAGTAATATAGGATCAATATAAAATTGTATTTTTGTGTTCTTTCGTGATGGACGCAAATTAGTCGATATAAGTATATATCGCAGTCGAGAATACTATATGAAGTTTGGTCTAATTGGAATACTAACTGATTTGAAAATCAGGTTAGCACTGTTTTTTAATGCTTGAGAATTATTTGTATGTGTAAAGCTGATAGAAACATAATGTGATGTTAAAAAATAGTCTTATTTAGTACTAATTATTATGGTTTTAAAGCACATTTTATGCTTATCTGGGAAAATATTGGTCGAACTAAATACCTCGGAACTGATTTTCTGTGAACAAAAGTTTTGAAACAAAATATACTTACTTTACTGGAAGTATTTGGCAAATGAAAGAACTGCTAAGAAAATATCATCAATTACAAACTTCTTACAAACATCATTTCAGAACTCAGAGGGCTTTGAACCGACAAAGGGGTAGTGTGTAAAGAAAAACTAAAGGTTGATCCTGTGAAAATTTACACTAGTTTCTCTTCGCGAAAAGAAGAAAGCTGGATGACTAAAGCCATCAACTCTTCATAGCGAAAAGATGCAATTCAGGCAAGATTCCAAATCCTTAGGAGTGTTTCTTGACTCGAAACTACTTGGAATCACACTTGACCACATGACAAATAAATGTAATAGCTAACGGCATTAATGATAACCCTTGTGGGTATTCACTGGTGCAATAACAGCAAAGGGACGCCTTTTGGAGACCATTGTGGGCCTTCCCCTCGCTGGAGCTTTATGTGAGAGCGGAGGCAATGAATGCGATCCTTAGTCTGCAAGCCAACAACCTGTGGCATCCCAACTTCAGAGTGGGAGGGCACACTTATACTACGGGCACGATGCTGGACGGGCCATTGCTGCAAATGCCCACGGACAGCATGGCACCCGAAATTATCTTCACTGAAAATCTCCATACCGAACAGAGACCAGGCACGTAGTGAAGATCACTGCCTAATGATAACTGTTCACGGACTGATACAAATACAGCCAGGGCACAGGAGCCGGTATTTGTGGGCCCAGTCCTAATCAAAGGATATCCATAGCCTGGGAAACATACAACGGTTTTCAGACAGAGGTATTCGCACTTGCAGCCTGTGCAGAAATGATTGCAAAAGTGGGCTATATGAGGAGGAAAATTAATATAATGACTGACAGCCAGGCTGTCATTAAGGCAGTCTCGAACCACGTAACTAGGTCAAAATTAGTTCGGGACTGCAAACAATCTCTCAATGTACTGGCACGAAACTACACGGTGTCCTGATTGGGTGCCGGGACATGAGGATGTAAAGGGCAATGTAATAGCCGACGAGCTAGCCGACGGGGCTCTAAGAGACACTTCATGGGTTCAGAGCCCGTATGTGGAATTACTAAGAATCCGCAAGAAGGAAGATCTGGACCTGGTTAGATAAGAAAGTACAAGAATGGAGGTCGAATGAAGGTCAACTCTATACCAAAGCTAGTTAAGCTTTAGTTTCTCTGACAGCCTACTCAGGTGCAGTGAGAAAGAAGTTAAAACCATTACTGGGTTGGTAACTGGACACTGTCCCCTGAAAAAACATCTATACAACACAGGCCGAGTAAGCGACCCATGGTGTAGAAGATGAGAACTACGGGAGGAAACGAGTCTACATGTAATCTGCACATGTGGCGAATTGAAGGTACTCAGGTAGAAATATTTCGGGAGAGATCTATTGGAGCCCTTGAAGGTTCTCAAGTTTCCACTGGGCAACATACTGGGCTTTATAGAGAACACCAAGCTACTCGAGTAGAAGTAAGAGAATTTAAGGGACGGTACAATGAGCACCTAGCTCAAGTGCCCGGACAGTAAGTGCCCACCCTAGCTTTAATGAATGAATGAATGAATGAATGAAACCCTTAGAACAATTCGGAAAACATGGGGATTGACATCTTGTAAGCCTTTTGTTAACCTATGGATCCCTGATTTGGTGGACAAAGACCACGCAGAGGTAGACGATTATTAAACTCGCAAAGAGACGAAATTAGCTTGCTTGTGCATCACTGGAGCTGCATAAATCTGCTACGGAAACCATGTCAAATCTACTCCCTTTATTTACATTAAAGGGGCGGCAAGAATGGAAACATAGATACTCCTAGAAATGTCAGAATAACATAACACAACCGTATCTTTGATGGGCAGTGGATACAATGACTCTCAAAATCTCCTTCGACAAATCCTTCAAGATTATCTTGAACGGGGATGGTTGGACAGCAAAACCCAAAACTGGTATGCAAAGCTCATCAGTATCCTATCCGACAAATGAACCGCTCTAAAGCAGTATTCTATTAAGTAACCTCAAAACTAACTTGGAATTGCTTGGTAAATGTTGAACTACTGACTAAACAGAATAAAGTTACTTTGGTGTGAATGCCAGGGCATAAGGGCATAGCATGCAACGAACTTGCGAATGCTAACAAGGACTCTTCCATAAAATTCATTGGATCTGACCCAGCTCTCGAGATAACCAATACTGCGATACGTGGAGCAGTGACTGACAATGAGTGGATTGAAAAGAAACACCAAGCTCACTGGAACAGTATAAGGACAGACACAACAAAGGGATGATGAGGCAACCATCTAGGCATTTAGCAATGGATATGCTGGCTATCAACCGAATACAGCTTGGAACGGTACCGAATCTATGAACATGGTACGGCTGCCTAAGATAATATCCACATAGAATAAGCGTCTTTAAAGATGGACCTGTATGTAGACTATGCGACAAGGAGAAGAAGGTAGCCCACCACGTTGTTTTTGAATGCGTTTCATTGGAACGGCAGAGACTACCATTGCGGGAAGCAATCAACTTGAAAGCTGATCTGCCGAAAAAATACCACACAGGCTGCGAAGCCTAGTTAAGGAAATTAACACCTCTTTATGTAAAGAAATACACTACTCGTATCTAAGGAATAATACAATAGGCGATGTTAAAGGAATAGGAAGATGATCTATATTCAGTGCTCAAATCAATCAGTTAATCTATTCGATGCCAGAATGAGTAGATCATCTACGTATTGTAATAATGCTGATTTACCTGAAATTTACGCCTTCTTTTGTTTAAATTTTTACATCATTCTCTGTATCTCTACTAGTGTTGCGAATCGAAACCTGTTTTATGTGAAACCGGTTTTGGATGTGGCAAATAATGGCTTTCAAATCAGAAAGTGTAACCAGGTAACCGGTAAAACCAATTTTGAAACCAAAACCAGTTTTCAAAACCAAAATCGGTTTTTGAAATCAGAAGACAGGTATTTATAACTTAATTAACTTCAAAAATACACACAGTTTTTTTACCTTAAGTTGTAAAACCGTTTTTTTTTGTTACTGAAAATCGATTAACCGGTTTTTGATAACTGGTGATTTTTGCAACACTAATATCTACCGTTCTTAAAATTTATCAGTATACAAAAAAATCTGTTTTATCAAAAATTGCACATTCATATCAAGATATAATATTTGCATTTGAAATTATCTGGTATATGTGTGTGTTGTCCAGTACATTAACATTTGGCAATAATAACGATGTTGTGTACGCCATAGGTCCAGAAAAATGTTGCAATAATAAATTTTAATGATTAGATAATTAATTAAGGTATTTTTTATTTTGTAAAAATATAAAAGTCGAATCGTTTGGCAATTATGTAGGACTTTACATGAAATCAGCCACAAATTTTCACCGAACCAACTTCTTGAATTAATTACAAATGACTACAGAAATAAAGAATTAAAATCAACAACATTTTGTATCCGCTGTATTAGGTACATACTCATACATTAACAGTAATCTTTCCCTATTGTTTGTTTTAACGTGTTAAATTATATCTTGATATAGAGCCGGAACATATATTTTCAAGAAATCTCAGGCATCTCATATTTTTCTTATTGTGAAACTGGCATTCCGGCACTATATACCACAACAACTTTTAAAAGCAGTGTAAATGGAAACATTATGATTATAGACCCAGCATAACATACGGAGCAGTAGTATGGTGACCAAAATTGTAGTAAACGGAGGCGGTCAAAACGCCAAGTGGCGTACAAAGGCTAGCGTCTTTAAATGGCACGGCTGCAATGAGATCGATCCCCACCACTGCACTGGAAGCCATTCTAAATCTGCCACCGCTATATATTTACATACAAGGAAATGGTATATAGCATACTCAAGCAGCGATAAGTAAATCGCACAGCGTTGACTACAAAAAACTATTCAATAAACTTAAGGAGGCATTCTTTGTGGGGATGCCATGCGATGCCATGTTTCGAACCTTGGCAGAAAATATCAAATTATAATACCAGATAAGAGGGACCGAAAAGGCACTCCGGTGAGAGCGGACTCGAAACGGTATACAGACGCCTCTGGAACTGGCTACGGCATAGGAGCTGGAATATATGTAAAGAAGCCTAGAGAGGCTCTTACAGTAAGCTTCAGCAGAGATGCAACGGTGTAGTTAGGCTGAGGTTGCTGCAATTCATCATTGTATCAGATAAATCGAACCACCCTACACTTAAGGCGTTCGTTACGTAAGTGCTGAGTCCAAGGTAATTTGAGACTGCGTAAGCGCCCTAAATGAGGTAGGTACCCGATCTGCATCGGCTTAGGTTCCTAACCACTCGAAAGTGAGGAAAATAAGAGAGCGGATGATCTTTCCAGGCGGGGCTTGTTAAGGTCCTTCGTCGGAATTGGTCCTTCTTTTGGCATTATCAAATCGCAAATTTATTTATTTATAACCAACATGATAAACCTACAGGGGTCTCATATACCCCGTCGGTCTATTTCAAACTTCAAAGTCGTCTATAAGTAATGCATTTCATCGTGCATCGTCGCATCCATATCCTTATCGTGGATCAAGCATGAAAGATGTTAGTGGGCAGATTGCGTTGGAAGTATGCTCGTAACAGCGATAACATATGAGAAGATGAGAACTATTTTCCTGATGTGTCAAAGTAATTGTAACGGCAGGTACAGCACTTGTCAATATGACGTTTATAAGTGTGTGGCAACTGTGCGACACAGAATATAGATAAACAGCTTATTAAAAATTAACAATTGAGATATGTATAAACAATAACAAATGTCGTCTCATCTAAAACTACAGACTAAAAGCTAGGAACTAGACGCATGATGAGTATAGAGAATAGTGGCAAAAGTGACCAGGCCAGAGACAGGCAAAAGAATTTCTAAAGGAACAAAGGCGTGAATTTGCTAGAGACCTACTGAGTAAGACAGGAAGATGTCAAGACTCAAAATGGTAGTAGGTCTGCTGACTGGTCATTGCAAACTAAACAGGCATATGTACAACATTGGCCTGGCAGATTATGCTATTTGCAGATTTTGTGAGGCGGAGGAGAAAACACCAATTCATGTACTGTGCTAATGCGACGGCCTGGCGAGGACAAGGTTTCTAGTCATGGGCGTAGAGAATCCCACAGCTAACAAATACACAAAAAAGGCGCTCTCAAGGATAGTAGACCTAATTAAGACGGTAAAATTAGAGTGTGTCTCCTATGAAAAAAGGTGAACACATAGATCTGAAAAGATTGCAGTGAAACTTATCCATCGACCATTTAACCCTAACCAACTTGACAATCTATGTGTCGTTGAGGTCGATGAAAGAAAACACTTAATAACTGTTTAATTGATATATCGACAATGTTTGCTATAATTTAATCGATATATCAATTAAACGGTAAAAGGGTGTGCTTTAATGAAGAAGCATCCTCAGACTTTAGTACCATCCTAGAAATCAGATACCTAAGCTCAATGCAAGTTTTTGAATATTTGAACTGAAAATCTGTTTTAAATGTTGATTTCCCCACTTATTGGATAAGCAAGATTATGACATGTTTTATTTTGGTGGAGGCGGCAGGTGCCATACTTCAAGCTTTGCAGTTCTTCCGTGCTATTACTTGTGATATACCATACTATTATCAATTGAGAAAATTGTAAAGAAAGAATAGTCGATTTCACTTTCCCGTGTGGCAAAGTCTTCTCAGATTAAAGTTGTTTTTTTGATTCTAATTGATTTATTAGGTGGTCTATACATAGTCGACACTTTAGTACAATAGTGAAATCTATCATATCATGATATCCATTTTCTAGAACTTGTTTACTATAACTGAAAGATAGTTGTTGTGGCCAAACTGGATTTTGTAATTGTTTTGGGAGATATTCCTTGGTTTATTGAACTAAAATAAAGTAATGGAGGAAACTAACTGAAAAATTATGTAGATATCAAAAAAAAAAAAAAAGAAATGCTGGAAGAGAAACGGTAGTATAAGTTAAATAATTATAAATTTCTGGTAAATATTACATTTTGTAAAGAAAATATCTATAAAAAAATCAAAGTCACGGGCACCTCTTACTAAACGGACACTTTTCAAATGCTTCACAATGTATTCATTAGTCAAAGGAAAAGAAACACTTCTAACATTTTTTTTAAATTGTGTCATACATATGCCTACTGATTCACAATCACTAACCTCATCGGGTCTTCTATATGTGTGCGACGTTGCCAAGTAGAAGGAAGCAAAATAATGCGCGGTATGTAATAAAAATATACGGCATGGGTATATTATTTTGGCTCTAAATGGCATTTCTGTGAACTAAATTATACGTGAATTTTACATATGACGCCACTATTTTGCTTCCACCTATTTTCCATCTTAGGTACTAAACGGGTTGAATAAAAATATGAGAAAAAAACCTGGCATGGTGGTGGCATGACCAACGGGCCCGTAGGACAATTTTTTTTTTTCTTAGCGGTTTAACTCGATTAATAAGGTCGAAACTATTTTTGCGTCGGTATACGGAGCAAAATAGTCGAGACGCAAATGTAATGTAAAATGGCAATGTATGGACGCAAAATAGTGCGTGGGATAAATATATATATATATATATAGTATTATATATATATATATATATATATATATATTATATACCACATCATCCTTGCCGATACTAATATATTGTTTTAAAGATAACTCTTTCACTGAGGTCCCATGGTGTAATGGTTAGCACT
Organism: Protaetia brevitarsis; assembly: GCA_004143645.1. Classification (NCBI taxonomy): domain Eukaryota; kingdom Metazoa; phylum Arthropoda; class Insecta; order Coleoptera; family Scarabaeidae; genus Protaetia; species Protaetia brevitarsis. The sequence goes on along the minus strand of RXPK01001319.1, from coordinate 105,113 downwards.
CTGGACTCTGAATCCAGCGATCCGAGTTCAAATCTCGGTGGGACCTTCCGTTTTTAAACTGCTTTTTTTAAATTAATGTTTTCCTTCTTATAATAATTACATTTAACGACTTTTGTAAATAAATTTTGTACAATTTTAAAGCCAACTACTACATGTTGTTACTGTGTTTGTTAAATATTATTTTGGTAATTTTCAGATAGAATATGCAAATTTAAACACGTAAACAAGTTTGTAGCAAATCGTCTAAGGACTTAAATTGCCATCGAGCGTCGTTTCCTTCCCCTTATTAAATTCCTTTTGTTTATTTTCGGCAAAATAAATTTGTAAAATTGCCAGAACAAGGCTAGATCCCGTCTAATATTATTCGACAGTCTATAATTAGCGACCAGTAGAAGATTACACCGATGCGTCTTCAAAAGTAGCCTCGGAGTTTCGGGACGGATCCTTATTTCTATAATACCCGACTGTGCTCTAGGTATGTAATTACCGGAGGGCAGGTGATGAATATGATACCTGACGCGGCAAAAGATTATCACCTATAGTCTAGATTACTCCAAGCTCCTTGTTGAAATGATCTGTTATTACGGCCTTATTTGGCCCTATAATTTATGATACCTCTGTTGGTTATAGTGAGAATATTTTATTTTAATTTCACAATTGATTACACCCCGAGAGCGCGCTGTAGCCTCCGGCTAACCGTTTGTCGAAAAGTTAATGTTTGTTTTCACGGATGGCACTTTGCGCAGCTGTGGTGTAATCAGGGCGCGTTTACTTTTCACGATCACTATTTGAAATACGGCGCTCGTTACAGCGGGTAATCACGTAACACGTCTGTATACGAATTTCGGATCGTCATTAACACGTTCAACCTGAAATTAAAATACGAATTTACTGCGCTGAAACTTGCAACCATGAAATTTAGACCCCTCTTGTGTACTTTTAAGCAATTCGCGTATCAATTTGATGCGAAATTAAAAATTATGCAGCAGAATTGATAGTAATTGTACATCTGCAAATTATATTTCGCAGAAAAGAATCCCTAAACCTATACAGTATGTCCACAGATTGAATTTACAAGAGGAAAAACTTTCTTATCTTCAACTTTATCGAAAAACTGTAATCTTCATAAAAAAATCTGCTTGTTTTAAAACAACGAAGTCAATAAGTGAGATATTTTTAATAACTTCACTACCTTCGCCAGAAACGATAAAAAAAAGAAATTTATGCGATAATATTCCATTAGAGATTTGTGGTTTGAAGTTTTGGAACAAATAACAAGGCTAGACTTGAGATTTTGTTCAAGTTTCAGCAAAAAAAAAACAACATTAAAATATTTGCTGTCATTAAAATTAAATAGTAATGTAATTTGAACAGAGAACAAAGAAATAAAGTTTTATTCAAATAAACCTCCTCCCTTCACAGTTCAATTCTTGCTCGAAATTCATCAAAACTTTTTCTTATTTCACGAATTGAAAAGGAAGCTGCAACTTGTCGTATGCGATCTTTCAAAGCATCCCTATCATTTGGTAAGGGCTGACTATAAACTATCTCCTTCAAACGCCCCCAGAGATAAAAATCTGTAATTGTGAGATCTCGGCTTCTTGGAGGCCATCTAATTGGTCCATTTCTTCCAATCCATCTATCTCCAAATTTATTATTTAACCAATTTACTACAGCACGAGCCATGTGAGCCGGGCAGCCATCTTGTTGAAAGTACATTGTACTGCGATAAGCTAAACTAAAGGTGTCCATACTGTCGCTAAAAAAAATTCTAACAATTGGAGATAGGTATGTTGATTTTTGTTGCCATCAAAAAAGTAAGGTCCTATTATTCCTTCCCATGACATAGCACACCAGACGTTAACCTTTTAAAATATATTCGGCGATTTAAAATTTGATTGATTTGAATCATCAAATGGCACTGCCTGCTTTTTAATCTTTTGTACAGAACCAGTTCTCGGAAATTTTCTGATGGCTTGTGCACACCCATACGAGATACAGGAACATGACATGACATACCTGTAGCTATTTTCTTCTGTTCCATAGCACTGTACTACATACAATCTCTGTTCCAATGTTAACATTTTAGAACATGTACCTGATAAATATCTAATTTGACAGGACTATCAGATAACTAAAGAATATAACTAGATAAGTTGCATAATCGGATAAATTTCCTTTTTTTATCGTTTCTGGCGAAAGTAGTGAAGTTATTAAAAATATCTCACTTGAATTTGTTGTTTTAAAACAAGCAGATTTTTTTATAAAGAACACATTTTTTCGATCCGTGGACATACTGTATAGGACATTTCCTAGGTAATTTGAAATTTTGTGGGCGACTTATTATTTAATTTTACGACGGAGGGTACTTAAAAACACAGGGTTATGCAAACGCATGGATCCATTCGAATATCTTTAATATGGCTACTTTGATTTTAATAATTATTATAACACGTATCGTGGACAACGTCCCGTTTTCTTTTTTAATCCCATAGCAGCACCTAAAAATCTTCAATATCAATATTAGAATTCCAATAAATGCGAATCAAATATAAAATTCTACCGGAAAGAAAAGTTCACCAACTGCCAACATCCCTCGAGATTTACGCATTGTCGTTAATGAAATCAACAAGCAAACCCTCAAATTAATAAAATCCCGTTTATTTTAGAGATACTGCAGAAATTAAGAAAATAATTGGTATAAGAAGCAATCATATTATTTTGTTACATCTAGTTTATTAATTTAACAAACCCATTAATTTCCCTTAAACAATAAGTACTCTTCAATTAACAAAGTGAATATTAGAAGAATATAATACGGATCTGTGTAACGCATTAATTTCGTCTAACATACCATTAGCAATATTAAACAATGTTAATTTGAAATCATTTCTGCAAAAATATTGTAAACATAATATACCTGACGAAAGTACCTTACGAAAAAATTATGTCACATCTTGTTACCAGCAAACAATAGCACAATTCAACAATTGGTAGGGAATAATTTTATTTATATCATGGTAGATGATAGTACGGATAAGTGTGGCCGTTATATCGCCCATTTGTTAACAGAGATTCTTCATGAAGATATTGTAGGTAAATCATATTCAAAAAACAAATAACAATTGACAATTGCCCAATTCGTTCAAGAAAGTTTATCAAATTTCTTTTTACCTGGAAGTATACCTTGTGAAAAAATTTTACTAATGCTGTCCGACGCTGCACCATACATGATAAAAGCCGCGCAAAATTTATTTTTTTTTTGTAGTAACATTATTCATACCACTTGTTTAGCCCATGAGTTTATCGGCTACACGATGCCGAAGATATTAGGAATCAATTCCCTTTGATTAATGATTTAATTAGCAATGTCAAAAAAGTATTTTTAAAAGCACCTTTACGAATCCAATTTTATAAAGAGCGACTTCCTGGTGTTGCCTCCTGAACCGATTATTACGAGATGGGGTACATAGTTAGAGGCTGCAATTTTTTTCGCCAATAATTTTGAAGGAATAAAGAATGTAATTCTTGAAATCACTGCTGACTGCATTGCTCTAGAAAACTGTAGAAAGATAGTAACATCAACAGAATTGCTACAAAACCTTTTGTATATTAAGTCAAATTATAGCTTTGTTTCAAGTTCTATTCGTAAACTAGAAACGCAAGGGATGTCGCTCTCGGAATCAGTCGAAATAGTAGACGAATTTGAAATGCTATGTAAGAAGGTTAAGGGTACAATAGGTAATTCTATATACGATAAATTTAAAAAAGTGATAAATAAAAATGCGAGGTATTTGAAATTGAAGAAAGTTAAAAAAATTTTGGAAGGTGGAACAGTAAACGATTTCGACTTTAATTTTAGTTTAGAATGTATTGCAAAGTTAAAAAATGCGCCAATTACATCTGTGGATGTTGAAAGAAGCTTTTCTATTTCGAAACATAAGTATTCTGATAGAAGACAAAACTTTCTTTTACACAATTTTGAAAAACATTTAATTATAAATTGTTTTAGAAATATGTTGTGAAAAAATTTTGTGCAATAAAGTTAATGTTTAAATTTCTGCTCTTATTTATTTTATGTAAAAATTTTGCATATTGTCGCAATTTTTTTGCATATATGCCCCAGGTTTATGCATATTTTCTCAAAAATCTCTGCATATTTATATATGCGCATATATTCCAGTTTTTCTTTGCGTATAATCCGGTCTCTAATTATCACAATTCATTCTTTATTTCATTTAATTTTTTTTTGAAAAAGTATTTATTTCAGTATTTTACTTTTGATGATGACTAAAACTTTTCTATGTGTGTTTAATGGATTTACCTTTGCAGTTTCAAATTTTGAGAAAGCCCCAGGTTATTCCGAGATATTGGCCAAAAAATACGAAAGAAATTATTAAGAAGGCATCTTAAAATCATTTTTTTCAATGTTCCGTACACATCTGACAACTTTTTTCCCAATATTGCATAAAAAAAACTGTATTTATGCGTTACATCAATTCGTATTATAAATTCTATTCATCCCGGATTTGAATTAGTCATTGTTATAGGAGACGCATCAGAACATTGTATGAAAGATAGTGTTAATGACTGCATCTGGCATAAATCCTTATTATAATCTTGCGAACGTATAGACGCCTAGGCAAACGTTATCTTGTAACTTTATTTTTTTATAGGAATAACTGAAAGGCATCCAGGAATAAATAATATTAATTTCTTTCTACCCGAGACAGGTTTAATATTGCAACAGGTAGCTGTTCTTCTGTGAGAATGATTACCGCTTTGTGCTAGCGGCTCTGGGCGAATATTAACTAGTTTTTTAAATGGTGCCTATACAACAAAAAACATATTACCTGTTCCCGACAAACCTACCTGTTTACGGCGGTGCTTTAATCAGGCTTACATACGTACAGATAGCTTGCCGGTGCAACAGCGCTCACGTCATTTTTAGGGAACAATTAGTCGAAGTATTCGTATGTAAATATGAGAGTCAAGTATTTGAATAGATAATGATTATGTATATTTCACGTGATTAAATTTAACCTTATCTTTAAATCCTTATTGTTTTTTTTTGTCTAAACCTAACTTAACTTTCTGTAATTGAAGCTGTCAATTTTGCATTTGAAAGGATCGTAAATTATGCGTAGACGATCAATCTAAAAACGCGGTTGGACTTGTGGAATTGTCAATCACCTTGTGGTAAGATGCATTAACAAGGAATAAGAATTTTTTATTCTCCATGGGAAGATGTATCTACTCATAAAGGCTGATACGACAAAGAATAAACTTAAATAAATCTTTCTTTGCATAGATTTGGCATTTTTTTCATTCTAAACCAGCTTTGTATAGTGTGTAACAAAAGTAAGTAGAAGTGCTTAGCAATTAGAATTAGGTTTTTCGTTAGGAGTTTAAAAAATGGAATGAGCTTTAATAGAGCTGTTAAATGGTTCATTTCTGTTCACTTAAATTAATTTTTGATACACTGAAAAATCGATATATTTAAACCAACCAAATATATTTTGTTAAGAAAATATTTGAAACAAGCATGGCCCATGGCTAAAACAAAACATTTGGTTAGAAAGTTTAATATATTCAAACAAATTATTTAGTTCAGTGTGGTCTTAACACAATAATATAATTCAACTTTGTAAAAATGCTGGATTGGTTCAATTACTTTGATATTGTTGAGACAACATCGATACTTTGTTAACTCAAACAAATTTGCAAAAATTGCAAGCTTTTTATAGTAAGAAATTAACAAATTAATGATTTTTTGCTAATAACTGTTATAATTAAAAGGAATTTTTCCTAAGAAAAATTTTCTTCTCACGGAGAATTCGAACCTAAATACTCTCGATTACCGGACGAACGCTCTACCAATTAAGCTAGAGAGGAGCATATAGATTCGAGCGATAAATCGACGATATTTAAGAAGGAGGTCGGTTTGCCAAGATCTTGGACATACCTCAAAATTTACGAATTGCTGTTTCTTAACCAAAAAAGCCAGTGTTAAGACAGACATCGGCCTAAGAAAACAATTGGTATAAAAAGCGATCATATTATTTTGTTACTTCTAGTTTATTAATTTAACAAACCCATTAATTTCACTTAAACAATAAGTACTCTTCAATAAACAAAGTGAATAGTATTAAGAAATAATGATTACGCTAACCACAATTGTAGTTAATTTAATGTAATTATTATGTTCAAATTACTTTTTTTCCAAACCTAGCCCACCTTTTTGTAAACAAGTTCTGTGATCTAAGCATTATTATAACGGCGAAGTTTTCTACCCATATAGTTACGTTCAATAGGTATATGTGATACAGCTATTGTTGTAAAGATGGCGCCTATGCTATATCACTCAAACACGGTTATAAAAAGTTGATTTGGTGCATTTACCGGAAGAACATTGTATACCGGCAAAGAAACATCTGCAAACATTACATACAGAACAAAATAAATTAATGAGATCAAAACTTCCCAAATTAAGAACCATTTATTCCTCGATCCAACACTCCAGTTTTACTGTACGCAAAATTCTATTGAAAATTCACTATTGCATTTGCGGCAAACAATTTATGCTCCTCTTATAGGTAGGTTATGTCAATATTGTAGGAACGCTTTATTGAATAGTGAAACTTTGTGGTAAGATATTAAATTTGATTAAGGAATAAAAGAGCTGCCGTAACCGATAAGGTAAGTAATTTTGACAAAGTTATTGTTTGAAATAAAAAAGGAATGCTGTAACCTCAATTAAATATTTAGTAAAGTGAAGCACAATATATATTTTACTTACAACAAAAATATTGTTACTATACTACAAATAAATCTAATTGTTTCAACAAAATGTTTTGTTCTTCTGTGTGTTATTTCCATTTGAGTCAATAAAATTTGTTGTTTGAAGTAAATATTCTATTTGATCAATTTTACAAAATTTTATTTGAACTAAATAAACTAAATAAATATATATCTCATTATTTCAATGAAATAATCAGTTATTTTAAGTATTACAAACATTTGACCCAATAAAACTTTTTATTTGAGTAAAATATTTTATTTGTTTAATTCTAAACAGAGAAACAAATTTTATCAACAAAATTATTTGCTTCGCCGAACAATATATTTGTTTGACCATATTTAAACAAAGATTTTAGTCAATACAACTAAAATTTGGTTGAGTCATTAAAAAAGGATTTTTCAGTGTACATTTAATATTGTTACCATAGTAAATAAATATTCATAAGGAGAATATATCTAAGCATGTATGTACATTTTTGAACAACATCAATTACATTTAGGTTTACAAGTGGTCACGCGATGAATTGGAACAACAATTTTTGTTTGTTTTTATTTTACCACTTGTGCTAAAATGTTTGTTTTCAACCATCAAACTGAAGCTATTAAGAAACAGCTATAATAACGTTCTGAAAGCGATTAAAGAATTTTTCTCTGATATTTTTTTTTGTAAAAGTTATTTTAAAATATGAGCTACAATAAATAATCCAAACGCAAAAGTATTTTAAATGCGACAATCGCACACAAATACCGTTTTATCATTCCCTATTTTTAGTTAATCCCTACGATAAAGGCTTAATATATATTGACATAATACTGTTTATTTATGTAGAACGTTTAAAATGAAATTATATGCCCAAAAGATAATTTACTAGTTCCTAAATTTAAAAAAAAAAAAAAACTGAAAAAAGTTTAGAGTAACTGGGCCTAGTGCAAAAACGAATAAGTATTAGTATTTAAATTAAATTAACCGATTTTTATTATATCAACTTGTAAATTGTTTCATAACGTTCAAAACTTATTGTTCTAAATCTTGTTCAATATATGAACAACAATTACGTGCTGCATCATCAGCATAAAGTGTTACGAATTCACTGAGATGATCGGGTCAATCATTAATAAAGATTGAAAAGAGAAACGGGCCTAATACAGACCCCTCAGGTACACCATAGTCCATGGCATACGATATCTTTCAATTTAACAACTATATTTCTATTTCTCATGCATTTTTTTATCCATTGTTGAGTAACGCCCATAACACCTGCTACATACAGCTTTCTGAGTGTGAAATCAATATTAACGTAGTCAAACACTTTATACATAAGGTAAAGTCAGGTAAGTGTGTAACCGGGGCAAGTGTGTAGTTTGGCTATATTTATTTTTAAAATTGAAATACGGACGTCCTCTTGTTATAATACTAATGTACTAAAAACTTCATACTAGTTTTACAAACAAAAGTTCGCATCTCCTAACGTGTAATAACTTGAATATCTTGTGGATATATCATACCTTATTAAACAGGCATCAGTTTAGTATTACACTTTTGGCCGAACTAAAGGATAATGCTATTAATATATAAAATGCGGAACGTTTACACACTTGCCCCATTTTGCTGGGTAAGTGTGTAGTATTGACAGTGTTTAAATTTTCTTTTTTTTCTAGTAAACCTTTGATAATTATAAAAGGTGTACCTATTGAAGGCTTTCAATTGAGCATATATTACGTACTTCTATGTATAAAATTGATCAAAATGTCTTATTATGTGAACAGTGTTACATTTTCTTCGCACTATGCAATTTTTACTACACACTTACCTGACTTTACCTTATTGAAAAAGATTGTTACAATCATATTACCTTTGTGCATCTGTCTATACACCCGATCAATAAAACACACTAAAGCCGTCTCTATACACCGATCAGGCCTGTACTCATGTTGACAGTAAGTCAAAATTTTACTTTTGTCTAAAAATATTAATAATCATGATTGATTCTAACCGATCCGATCCGTGATTTCCACTTTGAAGATTCTGTTAAAAAAGATACCATTCCCAAAAGGTTGCCATCCACATGATGGACAATATCATTTTATTGGTTCTGCATATCTACTACTAGGTTGTTCCTGCAATCTTAGGCGATTATGCCTCAGAAAGAAATTCTGAGAAAAAATATTGTCTTACACCAACTTTTCTAAATGAATTTACTTCTTATATCAAGTTTCAGTGACGATTCCTCTTAAAGAACCACGGGGCCACGGCCCCACCATTACAAATCACAAATTAATCATTAAAAAGCTTTTATTTTCCGTAAAAATACTGATAAATACACGTACACACTCACACATTTAAATACTATACGCAAAAATTACATTGAAGTGGGGCCAACCATACCCTGGCCCGCTGCCAGTTGGTTGATCGAGTCACGCCCTAGTTAGCATATGCATTCCTATACGCGTCTCAGTCAGTCCTCAGCACTCATAGAACAGCAATGAGAAGAAACGCAATTCGTTGGAAGCACGTGACGTCATGATACGTCATATCGGGGCGGCCAGCGGAGCCGTGCTTACGAAATATGGCGCCAGATTTTAAAAACTAGACATGTTTCGATTATCCTTAATCTCATCAGTGTGATACGTCTGCTAACAAGAGGTCGTATGTACAGCTTACATTTAATTTAACATTGTCGTGATCATGGTTTTGATTCATTTTTAATAATTTTTGAGATTGTATTTCTTTTTTCGCTAATAATCGTAACGTATTTCTGTCTTATCATTCATCTGTTAGGAATAATCACATTTTAAGAACTTAGAACTTAAGAAACTTAGATACAGGATTGTTAAATTCAATATTAGGTGTGAATATTGAGAAATCACAGACATATCTAATTTAAACAAAAAATGACCTCTAGGCTTGAAGTTAGGTTAGAAAGAACATCACTAATAAACATTTAAAAGAGAATAACATATATTGCTTGTTTTAATAAGATATAATGAAAATTTAGATAGCAAGATCGCCTATTGAAAGTAGCAACACATGTAGATGGCAGTGGCATATTGACTTCAGTTTAGACACTTCTCCGCAATAAAAGTTGTATTTAAGAATATTGAATATTTATTAATTAAAGTAATAAAGTGTAGTATTATTTTAGGATAACATCTCGCGCAAATTAATAACTACAGTATTTCAAAATGAACTACCATTCATTTCTTACGGTAAAAGTTCTGAAAATGAAATAATAAATATAATAATAATATATTCCTGGAAAAATCATCAAATAGTATTTTAAGTAAAAACAAGTCATTTGCTTAAGTAAACAAACAAAGGAAATAAAAAATGTGTTTCTTATACTTCCTAAGAAATACGTCCGCTTATTTTTAGAATATCATTATATTTTACTCGACGGTTTACGCTTAAATAGCCCATATGCTCTGTGTTGTGTTATGTTTTTGTCGATATAAAATCACAAAAACCCATGAATAGCTTTGCGTTAGCTAGGTAGGGGAATATAAACAAGTAGCCCGTGTATATACAGTTTAAAAAATAAATATATGCAATTCCAAAGGGATTACGTTAGTATTTATATTTAGGTAGATAAGTATTGCCGATAAGAACTTACTGTATTTTTTTTTTATTTGAAAATGGCTTTTAAACATGTGTATATTATTTTTTTTTTGTGTGTCGGTATTATTTTAACTAGCAATAAACGAAATAATAAATTACTGCAAGCGGAGCTAAATTGATTCAAAACTTTGTAAAATTAATAAAATGGCGGGAGGGGAAGAAGGGAGTTGGCCTGAGATTGACCCCACCACTCAATATTGTCACGAGCCGCCACTGTCAAGTTTTATGTCTTATGTTTTGTTCATTACATTAAAATACAAGCTGTTAAATTAGTTGATTGTTTATTTACACGCGACTTTTGAATAACGAAGTGGTCAACTTACACAATTAAGAAATGCGGATACTTTATAGACGTGTACCCTTCAATAATTCCAGATAAAACATCACAGATTCCTTTAGGTACTATCTAACGGTGATAGTAACTTAAAAAAAGATAACTATTTCTTTTTATTACTAAATCCCCAATCCGTAAGCCATAAATACAAAATCCCCCATAACAATATAATTACGTTTAACAATAAAACATTTATTAGGAGTACTAATTCTTGTAGCCGTTGAGGCGTAAGAACGCCGGCGTGCACCAGACAAACTGAACAAATAAAATTATCCCTTGGCTTTGTGATCTCAGTTCCTCCAACCTTACTAACAAATAACCGGACAATGGACTTCAAAAGGTGCCGATCTTTGGGCCGCTGACGGCAACCTACTCTTTTCGGCCAGGAGTGAGACTAGCAGAGGCGGTCTTTCACACCAATGTCACAAGGACAATTTGGTCCGCACATGTTTGCGAAGTTGGCGAACGCGAGGGAAATAGGCAAACGGTTTAGGTATCGGATTTCGAGGAGGCTTTTGCTTTGCGTTCTTGTTTATTGGTAATTTAATGGGCATTTCACGATCGTATTGTATATTTAAAAAAGTATTAATGCTGGCAGTTAAATAAAACTGTTATTATTGGAATAGAGAGAATATTCCCATTTTCGTTTTTACAATTTGGTATTTGTAAATTAAAATTTAGTAATAAGTAGAGACCGGATTATATGCAAAGAAAAACTGGAATATATGCGCATATATATGCATCGATTTTTGAGAAAATATGTATAAATCTGGGGCATATATGCAAAAAAATTGCGACATTATGCAAAATTTTTACATAAAATAAATAAGAGCAGAAATTTAAACATTAACTTTATTGCACAACATTTTTTCACAACATACTTCTAAAACAATTTATAATTAAATGTTTTTCAAAATTGTGTAAAAAAAAATTCTGTCTTCTATCAGAATACATATGTTTCGAAATAGAAAAGCTTCTTTCAACATCCACAGATGTAATTGGTGCATTTTTTAACTTTGCAATACATTCTAAACTAAAATTAAAGTCGAAATCGTTTACTGCTTTACCTTCCAAAATTTTCTTAACTTTCTTCAATTTCAAATACCGCGCATTTTTATTTATCACTTTTTTAAATTTATTATATATAGAATTACCTATTGTACCCTTAACCTTCTTACATAGCATATCAAATTCGTCTACTATTTCGACTGATTCCGAGAGCGACATCCCTTGCGTTTCTAGTTTACAATTGGAACTTGAAACAAAGCTATAATTTGACTTAATATACAAAAGGTTTTGTAGCAATTCTGTTGATGTTACTATCTTTTTACAGTTTTCTAGAGCAATGCAGTCGGCAGTGATTTCAAGAATTACATTTTTTATTCCTTCAAAATTATCGGCGAAAAAAATTGCAGCCTCTAACCATGTACCCCATCTCGTAATAATCGTTCAGGAGGCAACTTAACACCGGGAAGTCGCTCCTTATAAAATTGGATTCGTAAGGTGCTTTTAAAAACTTTTTGACATTGCTAATTAAATCATTAATCAAAGAAAATTGATTTCTAATGTCTTCGGCTACACGATTGAACCCATGAGCTAAACAAGTGGTATGAATAATGTCACTATAAAAAAATTTAAAATTTTGCGCGGCTTTTATCATGTATGGTGCAGCGTCGAACAACATTAGTAAAATTTTTTCATAAGGTATACTTCTAGGTAAAAGGAAATTTGATAAACCTTCTTGAACGAATTGGGCAATTGTCACATTATTTGTTTTTTGAAGTTCTTTACAATAATTAAATATGATTGCCTACAATATCTTCATGAAGAATTCCTATTAAATGGGCAATATAACGGCCACACTTATCCGTACTTTCATCTACCATGATATAAATAAAATTATTCCCTACCAATTGTTGAATTTCTGCTATTGTTTGCTGGTAACAAGACGTGACATAATTTTTTCGTAAGGTACTTTTGTCAGGTATATTATGTTTGCAATATTTTTGCAGAAATGATTTCCAATTAACGTTGTTTAATCTTGCTAATGGTATGTTAGGCAAAATTAATGCGTTACACAGATCCTTATTATATTCTTCTTGTTCTGAGTTTCGTGAAGTTGATGCTACACATGACGTATAGATTGCCGACACATGCGGATCGCTTTAGTTTTCCACATTTTCCAATATGTAGATGGAGTTTTAGCGTGTTGATCAATCAGGTATTTTCTCTCAGAAGACACCTACAACAACAATTGTCATTTATATTAAAAGTTAAGAATTTAAAACAATTGTAAAGCTTTTAGTAAATTAAACTTACCAATTTACTGGCAGGTTCGACAAAATTTTGTCGCCATCTTTACCAGTTCAGGATACGGCTTAATCCATAAAGGAGTTTTGTTCGCTATACTCATTGTATGTACGCACAGTATTTAAAAACGTAACACAATTACATGCTGTTTCGCTTAAAGATATTCAATGAATGAATAGTTTATTTGGCAATTAATGATAATAAAACGTATTTACCACATCCCTTCTGCTAGGCGAAATTAAACACGTGCAGTTCTTGGAAAAAAAAGTATTAGAGAAACCAATGTAAAAGATTTATCATTCTGAGAATTGTCGGTTGTCGATATACATTAGGAATTATTAGGATTTTTACTAATAGAAGGATAAGAAAAGCTTAAATATGCAATATATGCAACTTTTGTAAAAATATGCAATATATGCAATCACTAATTAGCGCTAATTAACTTCAATTAGTGTAATACGTCTACATATAAACTATAATTAAAGATATGCAAAAAATAAAATATATGCACTTTGCATATAATCCGGTCTCTAGTGATAATAAAATCAAAAGGTAAAAAACTCAATCAAAACGTTTAAATGTAATTACCGGCTAACATGTTTCGACCGAATAGCCATCTTCAGAGCATTGTTAAAGTCGACAAAAATTTTAACAAGTTGTTGTTAAGTCAAACATTTAAAAAATAAATTATAATTAAAACTATGAATATGTAAAAATTTCAAATTCAAAATGTTTTTAAAAAAGTTAAAACTACACAAATATAAATGTCTTATAGGAAGAGAAATGCAGACTCTGAATGAAGAATGAATTCCTAAAACGGTAAGTTTAAACCCACTTTAGTAGGTATGTTAGAAATGGCCATCGTCTGCAATTTCTGTTATTGACAATTTTTTTTTTTCGCAACTATAAAAACATTAAAATTCTGACCTAAAAGATTGTAAACTTTCGATAGGCATTCGTTAGTGAATTGCGACAACTTTAGAAGCCGTCTATTTGCCCAATAAAGTTATAGCATAGGAGGGTACTGTTACGAGCTTTAACCTTCGAAAACTAAATTACGTGCGTTTGTTGTGTCGTAAAAAATTATTTCGGCACAGCTTTCGTTATTTAGTCTAAGTTTTGCGTGCCTTCTGACCGTTACAATTTCTCTACAGCGGTCTCAGTCATAACAGTAAAATTATTTTGGCAACACACAAGTGCCGGACACCCACAAGGAAAATTAGCGTGAACTGAAATGTGATAAAGAATGGGTAAATATGTTTTAGTATGCCATAATTTGCTTTGCGAAACTTTGGACGGGCAAACCCGAAGGTTGAATTGTAAGAGAGGGAAATTGCAGTTTAAAAAAGAAAAATATATTGCAAGCAATAAAGTATCTGCTTTATGAATATGTGGACAATAATATTATACTTTTTTGAAATTGGTATTACTGCTAAACATAAATGATGCCCTTCTTTACGATAATTTCATAATCTCTGAAGGGATTAGGGATAGTTGTAATTGCTTTATAACATGCTTTATTGGTGCAAAATTTTGCAATCGTACGGTTTAATAAAATTAACAAACATTTTTAATTGATACTTTTAATTAAATAGATGGTAATATATTTATATTGTGGAAGCAATGCATTAAGAAGTATTAATAGAGCTTGACATAACTATTGTTATAATAATGCAGGGTCGCTAAAAAGTATGGATACAGTTAAATATTTTCAGAACGGTTTAGCAGAGCTCGTTGAAATTTGGTATACAGTTAGAAATGTTTAAATTCTATCATCTGAGATTTCTTTCAATTTTCTACCATCATTTATTTTGAAAATACAAGGCTAACTTGATTTTTTTTAAATGGCACGGGTGGTCAAATTTCATATTTTGAAAAAGAGCATTTTTTCTGAATTCAGTAATGTAACACATGCCCACCTTTATTTTATTAAAAGGCAAAAAAGAATTAAATTCAAAAATTTAATTCTGGAAAAATAAAACTAAGTAAGCTTTGAAAATGCTGTTATTGACGATGTGTCACTTGCATATGCGCCAAAAATTAAACTTGTGTGCAATAATTTGCTTAACAATGGTACATTTAAGCGAAACTGAGCGTATAGAAATTCTCATGATGGTTGGTTATGGCGACAGAAAACGAAGTTGTGCTCAAGTAGTGACTCTTTTTAATGAAATTCAACCAAACCAGCAACCGATCTCCAGGACGACGGTCTCAAAAACCTTACAAAGATTTCAAGAAACTGATAGCGTTAAAGACCGTGCAAGACCTGGGCGACCTCGAATTATTAGCAACGAAGAAAATTCTTTGAATGTTATGTTGGATGTGGTAGAAAATCCGAAAAATTCAGTACAACAGTTGGCGTTGAACCACAACATGAGTGGAGGATACATACAAAAAGTAATGAAACGCGAAAAATATCATCCTTATAAAATTCACTTGCTACAAGAATTAAGTGACGACGATTTTGACTGCAGAACCGAATTTTGCGAAACTATGATGCACAGAATACATCAGGATGGTAACTTTCTTAATCGAGTCCTCTTCTCTGATGAGTCAACTTTTTGTCTAAATGGATATGTTAACCGCCATAACTGTCGATATTGGCCTGACAGAAATCCGCATTGGATGGAGCAGGTTCATACGCAGCATCGACAGAAAATTAATATTTGGTGTGGCATTATTGGTCGGAATATCGTAGGTCCTTTTTTCATTAACGGCAATTTAACGTCTGAAAGATATTTGCAACTTTTACAACAACATATTGTTCCACGACTTAGGGAAATATTTCCAAACCACGGCAATTGAAAATGTATACCAACATAAAACCATATGGTTTCAACAAGACGGAGCACCGCCGCATTTTGGTCGTCAAGTGCGCGAATGTTTGGATGAAACATTTCCCGGTAGATGGATAGGACGAAGGGGGGTTATTGAATGGCCAGCTAGGTCTCCTGATTTGTCCCCACTTGACTTTTTCCTGTGGGGTCATGTAAAAAATCGAGTGTATGTCAACAGACCATTACAAATCGAAGACCTACAAAAACGTATAAGAAACGAAATTGCCAGTATTTCTCCAAATATTTTGATTGATTCTTTTTCAATTTTTTGCTCAACGTGTTCATTATTGCCAAGAGGTAAATTGAAATCATTTCGAAAATCTTTTGTAACATAAAAATTATGTAATTTCTTGTTTGAGCTTCTTTTTATTAAAATCTGTTCTGTTAAATGTGTTATTTTTACAATTATTATTAACTATTATTATTTATTTTTTAGTCAAACTTCACGCAGCAAAGAAGTAACGATAGATAAAGACAACATTTCCAAGGCTAACAAAATTTTTCATTTTTCAAAATTTTACTAGTTCAAAATTTTTTTTAAAGTTTCGGTTAAAATAAGATATGGATGTGTTACATCACAGAACGCAGAAAAAAATTCTCTTTTCAAAAATATGAAATTTGACCCTTCGTGCCATTTAAAAAAAGTCAAGTTAGCCTTGTATCCCGAGAACAAATGAAGATAGAAATTTGAAGAACATCTTAGACGATAGAATTTAAACACTTTTAACCATGTACCAAATTTCAACAAGTTTTGTTTAATAGTTTTCATAATATTTAACTGTATCCATACTTTTTAGCGACCCTGTATGTATTTTTCTATTGTGTTTATTGTATTAGATAGTTTTTTTGAGTAGCTAAAAATGGGCTTTTAAATATGCCGTGATTATGTTGAAAAATGATGTTTAATATGTCATATAGATGGATAGATATTTCCAAGTCATTTTTCGTCAATATTTAATCTAGAAACCTCACTGTGATTTTGCGTCCTAAATCAACATTGACATTTAACTGTTAGAAATTGTATTATTTTGAGAAATAGAAGTTTTAAACGACATATATAATTACTTTTGCGCAACTTATTCATGTTAAACCACTGACTCACATTACTCAAGAAGTTCTCAGCGTTTTTATATACTTTCTTAGCATCTATACTAGTTGCCAAGGCAAAAGTTTAATCCGCATAAATAGCTAATGAATAACTCATAAAGTTAATAATATCGTTGATTAACAAAATAAAAAAAAATGGAGCACAAGGTGGAGTCATGCGGTACTCTCATTGTAATAGGCAAATAACTGCACGCAAAATCTCTAATTCTAAGGTAAGGTTTCTAACACTGTGATATAGTAGCGAATACTAAAATACATTAATAATCATTAAATATTCCATAGGCAATATAGGCAACTATTAAATCGGTTATTTAGAATAGACAATTTAATTCTAGTTATTGTAAGTTCTGGATTGGTGGATTTTGATGTTAGGTATTAGAAAAAACAGGAAATGAGTTCTATCCAAATCTTAATTTATTTTTATTATCTTAGTACCATACGATAGTATATATTTTCCATTATATAATTTTAACTTTTGCTTTGTGTCAGTACAACTGCGCCTTGCAATCCAGTATCAAAGGAACTCAATATGAATAAGTTGGCAGTAAGTTGTGCGAAAAAGAAACGCATATAATCAATGACCAAGGAGTAAGGAAAAGCCATGGCAAAAACCTTGCTCTTAGAGCCGGTAAATTATTGTTATCCTTCTGCATTTTGAAGAGACAGCCACCACGTGCTCTGAATTCCGACAGCCTTGCCGTCTTCAGGTAGTTGCTCCCTTCTGCACATCATAAATTTGAAGTTGAAGCAGCTGAGGGCAGGATGACTTTTATGCCTAGTTCATGCGCAAATGGTACACATAAATTGAACATGTTAGTGATGGGTAAGGCCAAAAAACCAAGGCCATTTATGAATGTTAAACTTCCTGTTGATTACAAAAGCCAAAGCAAAGGATGGATAACAAAGTCTGTATTCTGCAAATGGTTTCATGAACTCTTTCTACCGTCGGTTAAAAGATTTCCTAACAAACAGAAACTTCCACAGAACACTTTGCTTATTTTGAACTTTGACAATTGTCCTGGTCATCTTGATGAAGAGGATTTGAATTTAAAAGACAATTTTGTCTGTGTGATGTTCCCACTTCCCTAAGTTACGCCAATTTTGCAGCTTATGGACCAGCATGTCATCAACGTAATTAAAATGCAATACAAAAAGCCTTCTGTATAAGATGATTTTATTTAAGGCTGACGGTGTAATTAAATCTTTTAAGAAATAAACCTGAAAAACGTGGTTTACTCACGTAGCAATGTTTGGGTAAATCCCAACGAACAAGTCGTGGGGAAACTTATGGCCTACCATGGATTTGTTACAGCGATGCGAAAGCAATAAGTCAAACAAGACAGCCACTGTTGATATAGATGAAAGTGACTTTAATAGCTGCGAATTGAGGTCAATGAAAAAGTCATGGACACAGCTGATGATGTTCTTTCAACAGACGACATAAAAGATTGGCTAACCGATGACAAGGAGGAAAATAATCAGTTTCTGACAGATGATGACATAATTGAGGATGTAACCTTGGTAGAAGAAGATGAAAAGATGGATGGCAGAGGAGAAGTGACGACAGCTATTAAAACAATACCCTCACAACGTAGCCATTAACTCCTTTGCTACATCTATTACCCAGGCAGAAGAAAATGGTGTCTCCGCTAGTGACATTCTAGTGTTGAAGCGATTTCACGAAGAAGTGTTGAAAATGTCATTTGAAGAAACACAAGAACGCCTTCTACCGTTTAATGTTTTTCTTTATTGTGTACTTTATTTGCTTGTATTCTACTGTATTAAATTGGGTAATATGAAGAATAGTGGTCTGAAGATCATAATGTTGGGCTGTATGGGTCTCCAGAATCTCGTTAGAGTATTTATTTTTCGTCGGAGACCACGTCTTCCACACGTTTTTCTTAAATCTTGAAAAAAGAACGCATTTTTTTTGTATTGTATGTATATGTTTCTTCATATTTCTTCCTTGCTATTGTTTACTTTTACAATATCCAACTTTCGATAATTATCCATTTTCATGGTTATATACGTTTTTAATATATAGCCTATTACGGTTGTAACTAAATAATTAACGTCTTTAATATTGTATTTAACTATTATTATCTAAATAGTCCTATATATGTAAATATATAAATTTCCATAATGTGTAACTAGAGAATATTATCGGCAGTTGAAATGCTCCTAAATAGACGTATCAAAAATAATACTGCAGTATAATGAAAAAAAAGATAGGAACGGATATCAATAATCTGTTTTTGTCAACGCCTTCAAAAATAAGAACAACAGGTGATTCACATTAACAGTAATTAACCATTAGAAAAAAATAGTTCACTGCAAACATGCCCAACTACCCTCAAAACATCACCAGAATACCTGGAAAAAAGCTGTTTAGGTTACATGGTCACGCACAGCATGTAGTTAATCAATACTGAATAAACTTTGAGACTAGAGCCGTTAAATTTTAAGTTAAGAAGTCATAAACTTACCGCACAATGCTGCCCTGGAAGCCCATCGAATGACAGAGCTTTTGTTGAGGCGCACAAACAAGTTGAAATGTACTTTTCCCTAAAATCTATTCATATGTATACTTTACTTCAAGTTAGAAATGTTACAAATGTAATTGTGATAAAAATTATTTGCAAACAATTCTCAATTACGCATTGCTGGGTACGCATAGTTTCGGTTGTATAAATAATCGAAGGTTTGTGGTGCTTCAATAACTTGTTAAAGATGGTACATACATGAGAGAATTGAAGAACAAAATTGATATATAATCACTGTTAAAAAAGAACTGTCTAAAACTAACTTAACATTGATTACCAATTCTTGCCTGAAGATATACTCTTAGACACGAAACCAGAAGCAACAGTTACTGAATAGCGTTTTGTGAGATATAGACCCTCAATTTTTATTTCTACGTTATCAGTTATTCACACAGAGTTCACAGTAAAGCTATTTAATAAATATTTACTAAACCTCCTCGTTTTGTACACTATCTATCATTGAATAATTTAAGGTAAATATATTGTATATTTGTAGCAAACCATTAACAATATAATTATTAAGTAATCCTATAGAATGGAGTGAATTATAAATCAAAATAAGGACAATTTACTTTATTTGTGCTGCCTACCTATATTTGAAAAAGCTGGGGACAGGAACTCTAATTTCCTTTTTTCAAGTTTTAGAAATGTAGGGTTAACTTCACAGGAGTAAAAGTAGTACACAGAAAGAAAAGGAATTTGAAACTGCTCTTCATCATATCAATTTTTTTAGGGTATTGAGCACCTCTTACAATTAACTTGGAATCCATCAAACGCAATTTGTCTTCTATAAAAAAATCCAAATTCCAAAATCCCGAAATTTCATAATCCCAAAATCCAAAATTTCAATATCCTAAAATCCAAAACTCGAAAATTTCAAAATTCCAAAATTCAAGAAAATTCCAAAATCCCAAAATCTCAGAATCCCCAAATCCCAAAATCCAAAGTTCCAAAAATAAAAATTCCCAGATATTAAATCCCAAAATCCCCAAATCCCAAAATTTCAATATCCTAAAATTGAAAATTCAAAAAATCAAAAATCCGAAATTCCAAATTTGCAAATTGCCGAATTTCCAAAATCCCCAAATTTTTAAATCCCAAAATCCAAAGTTCCAAAAAATGAAAATTCCAAATTCCAAAATTCCGAAATTCAAAATTCGAAAAAATCCTAAATTACAATATCCAAAACTCCAAAATCTCAAAATCCCAAATTCCAAAATTTCAAAATTTCAAAATTTCAAAATTCAAAAAAATTGCAACATTCCAAAATTCCAAAATCCCAAAACCTCAGAATCCCCAAATCCCAAGATCCAAAGTTCCAAAATTCTAAAAATTCCAAAAATCCCAAATCCCAAAATCCAAATTTCTAAAATTCTAAAATTCCAAAAATCAAAAAATCCCAAAATTCAAAAATTCCTAAATTCCAAAATTCCAAAATTCCATAATTTCAAAATCTCCAAAATCCAAAGTTACAAAAATTAAAAATTCCAAATTCCTAAATTACAAATTTCCAAAACTCCAAAATTCGAAAATTCTAAATTCCAAAATCCAAAATTCCAAAATTCCAAATGCCCAAATGCTTGCGGCCCAAGTACTTGCAACGGCCCAAGTACTTGCAACGGCCCAAGTGCTTGCAACTGCCCAAGTGCTTGCAACGGCCCAAGTACTTGCAACGGCCCAAGTACTTGCAACGGCCCAAGTGCTTGCAACTGCCCAAGTGCTTGCAACGGCCCAAGTACTTGCAACGGCCCAAGTGCTTGCAACGGCCCAAGTACTTGCAACGGCCCAAGTACTTGCAACGGCCCAAGCACTTGCAACGGCCCAAGTACTTGCAACGGCCCAAGTGCTTGCAACGGCCCAAGTACTTGCAACGGCCCAAGTACTTGCAACGGCCCAAGTGCTTGCAACCACCCAAGTACTTGCAACGGCCCAAGTGTTTGCAACGGCCCAAGTACTTGCAACGGCCCAAGTACTTGCAACGGCCCAAGTGCTTGTAACGGCCCATGTACTTGCAACGGCCCAAGTGCTTGCAACGGCCCAAGTGCTTGCAACGGCCCAAGTGCTTGCAACGGCCCAAGTACTTGCAACGGCCCAAGTGCTTGCAACGGCCCAAGTGCTTGCAACGGCCCAAGTGCTTGCAACGGCCCAAGAATTTCAAAAAAATCAAAAATCCAAAAATTCAAAAATTCAAAATTCAAAAATTCAAAAATTTAAAAATTCAAAAATTCAAAAATTCAAAAATTCAAAAATTCAAAATTCTAAAAATTCAAAATTCTAAAATTTCAAATTCAAATAAAATTCAAAATTCAAAAATTCAAAAATTCAAAAATTCAAAAATTCAAAAATTCAAAAATTCAGAAATTCAAAAATTCAAACATTCAAACATTCAAACATTCAAACATTCAAACATTCAAACATTCAAACATTCAACAATTTCAGCAATTCAGCAATTCAAAAATTCAATAATTCAAATCAGGTACTTAGTGAACGTCCATTAATGATACTGTTTCCTTATCACAAGTGCTTCAAATAGCTTGTATTAATTATGAAGGTGTGATAGTTGTTATAGAATAGTTCACTCACAGCAATACACCAACTACAGGGCAAATCTTTTACTTACTGCAACTACATATATTCTTTGGCTTAACTACTTCAGCTCAATTATCATAAGTAACTTCATAAGTTACCGGTATGAAACAGACCATAAGTAACTTAGATTGCTTTCTGTAAGTATCAGTGTTTGGGATCTCTTTTTTACTAGTGCTAAGTAATCTGTGCTTTTGTCCCCTATTCAGCTGAACTTTTTACTTACGATAATTATATTTTTATTTATGATTATTATTTTTTTTTCTCAGTGCGAATTCTGTTAAAATTACAATGTATACATTGCCACCCTTTTGTGGTAAATTAATTTATCTAATCAATCGCTAAGTAACGCAAATACAAAAATAAATACCTATTTAACACTCTGGAATAAGAAAATAACACAGTTTAGGAAAAGGAAGTGAACTTAATTCATGATTCCTAAAGTAAATGGCCTAACCGTATCTTGCGGTGATTTTTGAAGTTTATTTCTTAGAAACAACGCAAAGCAGATTTCTGCGAAAGATTTCTTACGAATAGGTCCGAAGGTTCGGCATCTAATTCGACGAAAATTCTTCTGGCTGTGGTTACCCCGACTGTAATGGATGAAATATGGACCCCAATAAATGTTAATTGCCGCGACTAAATATTGGCATCGCTGATTGAAGTCTATGCACAAAGAGCCAGGATTTCTGCGAAGAAAGAGAATTGGGTGGGGAAATATTGGATATATCAATTGGAAATACCGATGTGTAGGTATGCACTTAAAAGCGTGCTTGTACGCCAGCATGTTAATTATTTAAAACGAAGTTTACTTATTCACAATTCTGAAGATACATTACCTCTGCGTGAGTAATAGGTTACTTTCTAATGTGTAATAACTAGGTGTTTTGAATATCGCAGTTTAAGTATTGGTTGGTGCGGTCAACTTGTATTGTGTTTTCTTGCTACTGGTAACATTGTGTAACATAAATGTAAATAAGCAATAATGAAGAAGATAATATGAAGCGACTACCGATAAATACACTGAGATCGAGAATGATTGTTCTGATCCTACACTACTTTACGCGATGAGCACAATCAATATTTTCATCCAATCATTGTAATGGAATTAGTAATACAGCGTTTTTTAATATTAGTGAAGCATAGCAACAGCAAAATCATATAGACTTAACCTGGATTTAACGTATTAATAATCTAAAACTGTGAAAAATCGATTGATGAATGCCAAATTACTATTTTAAACATATTTTACCCTAACAAAATTCAAATTTATCATTTTGAACATCAAACTACCTAACATGGTTTATATACACAGTAAAGTTGTTTTAAAATCTTTATGAAGTGCATGATGAATAAAGATTATTATTATTATTATTGATTGAAACATTTATTTACAATTAATAGAAAACCTAAATTCCCAGTAAAATATTGGATTATATTAGGCTTACTGGCGCCATCTTTCAATCAGTATCAAATTTACTTACCACTTCTGTCATTATTACTAAAGTTTTCTGTTTAATCTTCGGAAAACATTCTTTTTGAAATAAACAAAATAAATAAAAGTGATATTGATAGTGTACTAGAGCAGATAATTTTCAAAGAATTGCAATTAGGTACTGCTAGAAAATGCTTGAAATATTTATGTATATATGTGATGTGACTGCTTGACGTTTATTTCAACCTAACCCTAAACATTATCTCTGCTCTAAACAGTGTTATATCCTTACATGTGCTACATTGCAATAACCTGACTTTTAATCATGTACTTTGTGGTTCCAAAGTTATTCAGCTTAAGTAGACAAGTCCTACTGATACACAGCAACAACATACGGAATTATACGCTAATTCCGTCCTGTAAACCTATATTATGTAAGACTCACATTATACATAACCTCACATACTGCAGGTGGAAAAGTAAAGGGAAAAAAGCTAACAAGAAGATCGAAACTGATTCGGATGAAGAAGAAGAGGAAGATTTAGACGAGGAAATCATAGATAAGAACACCAAAGTTATGAATGTGCGATTGAATTTCTTGCGTACTGATGCGATATTAAAAATGGGTCTCGGCATGGCTCGGAATAAGATCGAGACTTTATTCTACGAGAGCAAAATAAGAGTGAACGGTAAAAAGATATTCAAAAAGAGTGAAGTGATAAGTCCTGGAGATGAAATAGACATAGTGAAAGGTGCAAGTGCGGACAATCCGAATTTGTTGGTGGTCGCGCGAGTTGAAGTGATCTCAGCCAGTGACAAAGGTGGTGAGAAATTAAGTGTGAAATTGAGAAGAACTAAATCGCTAATTGTGGAAAATTATGATTCGAAACAAAGTACAGAAAAGTAATTTAAAATGATATAATATATTTATCATAAGTAACAGTATATATGTATTTTTTTTTAGTATCTTCCTCTGCTATTATAATTATTTTGCTTACATATAAGATCAATAAAATAATTAATTGCAATATGTACCTATTACCTGTTTAAATACAGATAACGTGAAGTAGCCGTGCGCCATCTATGAATAATGCTTCTAACTAAATGCCGTTGAACATTTATAGAAATCTGTAAAGCCTAGATTCCTTTATATTTTAAACAGAATAGTGTAAATTCCAAATTTTATCGCTTGAACATAGATGGAGCTTCTCGCTGTTTGTGTGGGTGTATGCATATCACATTCAAGGAAACTGTTGTGTTAATGCCATCCTTATCGCGCACATACCTCCATCATTCGCTCTCTCCGTTCCCCTCATTATTCCACAGTCTTTCCTTGGTTGGCATTTGTTTTTGTCCGGCAGTTACCGACACGATCCCATTGAATTTGTGTCTTTGTCTTCCGATTGTGCGAGAAATGATAATAAAATGCGATTCCTTGTCATGGACAGTGTAAATTCGCTGTGAATTTCCGTCTAGCGTCACGAAACGAATAAAGTTTATGTTATAAATTGAAGATACTTGTATCGACTGCGAAGTGCAGGCTCTGAGTTAATATAATTCGATCCACCCTTAAATACTCTGGAATTAATTATGTGGTTTGTGATTGAGTTATACTGAGAATGTGAAATATCGTGTAGAAAAGGGATTTTTCCACTTTTGCCCTAGGTGAGAACTAATTGATAGCTTTACTTAAGTTAAGTTTGCTAATAAGAAATAGGCGGTGCATTTTGGCATGTGTCATATAGTTACCTGCCCAGTCTTTTAAATATGTTTTCCACGGATGCAGAAGAAATTTTGAAGGCTTGATATAGAATTGGTTAAATCGAACATAATAACATCGTTACAAATATAAATCATATTCTCCCATTGGATGTCCTGCAATCTGCAATTTTACCCATTCTAATGTCATGTATACTCATCTAGGCTGGGTAATACATCGTTTTCACATATGAAATTAAAAAAAAAAAACCTGTTATAAGTAATAAGATTTTAATACTGATATTGAGCATATGTAACTTTATTAGTTAATTGTTCAAATTATGTTGTTTCAACATATGAGGCATATATTGTTCCGAGTCTCTTGAATGTATAAGCAGAAATCAATTTGCAAATACCCAAATTGTGAATATGCGTCTATATATCCTGTAATGCAGGAACAAGGTTTATAACCTAGGAGCATTAAGAAGCACACCTATTGTTTGGAGTAACCGCAACATATTTACGGAAAAGTGCGCAGAACCAGAGGAAGAAGGTTATTAAGTTGTATTCTTAAATTCTCTAATCATGTAACCTGTTCTGTTGAAGTTAATAATAAGTTCAAGTATATTTACATGCTGATTTTTTTTGTAATACAATACAAATATGTATATGTATTTAATAAGTGTAGGATTTACTAATTGATGTGCAAAGATAGTAGGTGTAAACTATTGCATTTGCTGTTAACTTCCAATGACGTTTTATTATTTGCAACGGAATGTGAATAACGTGTGGATAGGTCTAATTAAGAATGCAAAATTTGCGATGGTTTTATAGGATAAAGATTACCACAATGCTTCTGAAAAAGTAAAATGTTGAGGGTATGTTCTTTGTTGTTATTATGTAGCTTAAACATTACATTACATTCATATCAGGTAGTCACTGTGTTTGTTCTATACGAAATAAAACTATTACTAATAACACTGCTTTTCTTTTCCTAAGTAATAAGTATTATGTACCATCTTTAGCAAATTAAATGCGAATTTAAGCTCCACAAAACTTCGATTATTAATGTAATCGAAGCTACAGCACACTGAAATATATAGTAATTACAAATTATTTGCAAACAATTCTGAATTAAGCATTGCTCGGTACGCAGTACTTATAGTTGCGGTTGCATAAATAATCGAAGATTTGTGGAGCTTTTTTTTTCGTACTTTATCAGTTATTCATACAGAGTAAGCTATTTAATAAGTATTTACTAAACGTCCTAGTTTCGTACGCTAACCATCATTGAACAACAAATTTAAAGTGAGCATTGCATATTTGTAGCAAACCATTACCTTTTATATATCAGGTATTTAGTGAACGTGCATTAATGATACTGTTTCCTTATCACAAGTAATCCAAATAGCTTGTATTAATTGAGGTTAATAATGAAGGTGTGATAGCCATTATAGAATAGTTCACTCATAGCAATACATCTACTTGACATGAGCAAATCTTTTACTTACCGCAACTGTATATATTCTTTGGCTTAACTACTTCAGTTCAATTATCTTCAGTAACTTCATAAGTTACCGGTATGAAACAGACCGTAAGTAACTTAGATTGCTTCATGTTAGTATCAGTGTTTAGGATCTCTTTTTTACTAGTACTAAGTAATTTGTGCTTTTGTCCCCTATTCAGCTGAACTTTTTACTTACGATAATTATATTTTTATTTATGGTTATTAAATATTTTTCTCAGTGTAGGATTTTCGTTACTATAAGCCATGGTAAAAGGAGAAACAAAGTACATCAAAGCAAAAGACGAGTGACTACTTAGTTAGGATACTATAAAGGGCAGAGGAAAGCTTGATGTGTTGTCATAATCAAAACCTCCAGAAAATAATCTTCCTGCAAGGTGCCTCATCCAATTCAAGAGGCCTTTTAGAGATAAATCTTTGTAACGAATTTTGTAGACGATCTCTGACATCATCTTTTCTGGCAGTTGTTATTTCTCTCTGGATTTTTCTTCTATCCGATTTCTATATACAAAAACGAAATTTATGTAAATATTTAACTCTACTAATCGAAAAAGCTGGTTCAGATTGAAATAGGTATAAAAGATGTTGATAAACACAGAAATGGATATGCAGTAAACGTCTCTAAACTACATTCGCCTTAACTGCACGTTTTAAGACACACGTTTCGAAACACTGTTCTGGCTATTTTTACGAGTGATCTAATTGAACTGCATATACACTTAAAGGAAATTAATATACGTATATGTAGGTATACGGATATGGAACATCTCTCCTATAAAGCACAGGAAACATATGCTGCATTCGCATTGATCTAATTTTAGTGGAAATTTGTAGTGACGGCGTCAAAAATATCCACGGAATAATTCAATACAGCTTTTGCGACTTGAAATTTTTTCGCCATTCCATTGTACCATGTGATTCAAAATGATTGTCGTAAGAAAAAAACTGTTTTCCGTAAAAATTTATCTATACTTATTACCAATTTAATGAGCGAAGTTAGCTACATACAAATTTCATACATTAAATGAATTTTCTTGACATTTAGCGACATTGGCGTACGCGTTGTAGTATCTTTCGATTATTTATCTTATAATTTTTTCAAATCGTTTATATTTACATCTAATATCACCAACAATAGTATTTCTGAATACTGTAAGAAAATAAGGGAATTTATCTGTGGTAATAGCTCAACAAACAGGTAAAAAATTAATATTAACATTAAGTGAAATAGTTTATTACATTTTATGATTTTATAGGCTTATCATACACTTCAGCGCAATGAGCTGCAAAAGAAAGTTACATTTTCATCCCTATAAAGTTTCTACGGTACAGAAATTATTACCATTAGATCACGATAGGCGATTGGAATATTGTCATTGGTTTAATAACAATTTAAGGGACGATGACTTGCTAAACAAATTATTTTTCTCGGATGAAGCTTGGTTTTATCTAACAGACTATATCAATTTACAAAACTATTGTATCTGGTCTGCAGAATATCCACACGAATTTCGAGAAACGCAATTGCATCCCGTAAAAGTTGGAGTTTGGTTAGCTATGTCCAGGCAACGAATAATAGGGCCAATTTTCTTCGAGGAAACTGTAACAGCCCAACATTACCAACAGATGTTGGAATTGTTTATTGCAGAGTTACAAGAAAATGAGCTTGAAGCAGGTTATTTTCAGCACGATAGTATTCCAGCACATACTGCTCGACAAACCTGCCAATATCTTCAACAGTTTTTTGCTGGCAGGGTCATTAGAGCACAAAGATGGCCACCAAGATCGCCTGATCTAACCCCATTAGATTAGTTTTATCTATAGAAACCGCATGCATACCATAGAAGAACTGAGAGATGCAGTTTTGTCACTTAATAATTATACTAATTGTATGTTATAATTTAAAGTAATAAATAAATTTAGTTAAACACCAGTTAGTACTGAATTATAAAATCATAATTTAGTAAAGTTAAATTAATTACATTTCATTTTTACAAGCAGAAACACCAATCCGTAGTCGTTTATACAATGCGAGTTCAAATATAGGTTACGTTTTCCTTGTTTATGACAGATCCGTTTACTTTCTTATGTTCCAACACTGACTTAGTTCAAACGTTCATTACAAACACGCGGCATATACCTACACCCTGTTACTATCTATAGGAGCGGATTTGACATTTTTGAATCTCTGTGTAGATGTCATATCGATGTGCGAATGTGTTTGTACAATAAAACCGACGATTTGGAAAGCTGTTTTGCCAGTAAGGAAAATACCTGTAGATTATCTTTAAGTGCAGGTATGGAATGTCTGATTCAGTGGGATAAGACATACGGCATATACGGAGAATGTTGATATTGTCAGAGATAACATTCTAGGAAATCGTACGTTTAAACGTAGTTTGTAATGTATGTCGTTTATATTTTTGTTAATAAAATCCATTTACTTTAGTGTACTCACAATGAGTCAAAACTGTTTGCGTTAACAGTATGCTCAAATATTACTAAAAAACGCAATGCAGAATGAAAAGCTAAGTAAGTGACGGTATGCAAATTTTCCAAGTCATCGGCCTACTTTGATAAAACCCATTGTTTGTCAATTTCGTTTCAGGTAAAATATTATTTATGTTCACAGTTGGCCAATATATTACTAAGAAAAATTGGTTAGGTCAAAAAGTTATAGAGTTGTGCATATTGTTACCCTGCTTTGATAATAAATAATGGAGTTTATAATTGATGGAAAAACTACTCACAATTATCAAGGTAAGCCGATCAGTATGAAAATGTGCATAACTCTATCACTTTTTGTTCTAAGCATTTTTTCTTAATAACGTGTAGGCGTACTGTGAACGCAAACTGTACTTTACCTAAAACGAAATTGACCAACAATGGATCTTATCAAGTAGGTCAATGGCTCTGAAAAGTTTACACAGCGCCATAGCCTTTCAAGCTGAACAACAATTCTTAATAACATTTTAGCATACTTACTATGACCGGAAACGAAAACGTTTTTTACTTAGTTGCAAGACTACCTACTAGATTGTAGTGATGGGTTGCTATGAAGCAAACTGCTATTTTGTAACAGCTAATAGTCCGCAATTTGTACCAGCTGTTCAATATCAAAAGAAGCTGCTACTTTTTGTAGCAGTTTCATGATATGGTAGACAAGTACAAATGTTGTGTCGTAGCAGTATACAGGGTGTATCAGATATAGAGGTAAATATAATAATATGTAGCAGCTGTAATCATATACAATCAAAAAGTCTTAATGCACAGGGGGTCTATCTGTAAGCATTAACGAGAAAAAAAATATTTTATAAATGCCGTGGCTAGAGCCGCACCTGTGCCCAACCTAAATGCTGTCCCGAGTATACCCCCACATACCACTATCATTCAGCCATTACCGCTGTTAGTTTGTGTGGATCGCCGCTTGGAGTGCAAGCCACTTCGAACATTTTATTTAAATTCTTCCCGTCTCGAAAAAACGCTCCTTCTCAGGACCATCATGATTTCATATAAAGAAAATCGAAGCTTGATGCATCGGCAAAAGTGCGGGAATGTATAGATTCATTTTCGCGCGACATCATAGTAAAAAGGCGTGTTATAGTAAAATTTTCTGTATCTACATTTATCTCTGTGTAATTCGATTCAATTTATTTTGCGTTATTTGATTAAATAAATCCAAAAGAAATAACTCAGATTCATGTGGTACCGTTTATTAACAACTAACTCTCGATTCGACAAAGCAGAAGAAAAATATTTACGCTTTTTGTAAGTACTGAAGTCGCATATCCGGTGAAACTCGAACGTCTTATCAGGATATTAAAAATAATACTTTGTAGACTTACGTAGAACGCTCTTAACAAATAAGGAATGTTTATTTTATAAAAGGAAGAAATTTAAAATGCCTCAGTTTTGCTATTTTTACAAGGGTCTTTATTTATTCAGAATAACGTTAAAAGAACTTACGGCATACCATTAAGAATAATACTAAATGAGTGCAATGTATTTATACATAATACCACGTTTAGCGGGTGCTTAACATGACGTTTCCTTGCATTAGGTCCGGACTAAAGAATTTTTGGCTCTAAATTTTACTTTTTTTATTCTTAATGATGAAATCCGGTTTCGGTGGGTTTGTGCTTTATATGTCGTGTAGTTAACACCCAAGCAAAATTTACTTTTTTATTTGATACACCCTGTATAGCAGTAAAGCAATGTATAAAATATAGTGATATAATAGTTACAATGATGGTTGTGTTGAGAAAATAACACTTTTTTTTTGACTAAGTTCATCTTCATTTGTAGTGAAATCACTAATAATAAAATCAGTATAAATAATTAAATAAAAAGTCCAGAGTAAAGAATGTAATACAATTGCATTCTCACAGAAAATAATTTCCCAATGTGATAAGTACATAATAAACAAGACATAAATGCAGCAATTAATTGCTTGATAAGGGAACAAATTGAAGGGAAGATATCTTCAATGATTTGATAAAAAAATTATGCCTTTGTTAATATTATCAAGAGGTCGGGGGAACTCGCATAGACGACAAGTAAGAATTCTAGATTTGTAACCTCTGAACCTCATATCATTATAAAGGCCACCAGCATAGTCGTGCTATTTTTAGTATTTTTTCGAAATGTGAGTACTAAAACTAAAACTTCAACCACTATCATTTTCTGTTGCACTTACGTTTGCATTATTTGTGCAGTAAAATCGCTTTAGTATTGTGTGTATTATTGAGCGGATTTCAGAATGTTTACAAATTATATATAAACGTTGGGCTAATGCGTAAAATCAATATTTGAATATAGATCTCACGTTAGTTACTCCATATAACTCATATAACTACTTACAGAGATAACATACCAGACGGGGATTTTCATTATGACCTCCTAATCCAATTATATGTCCAAAACGGTTTGATTTTAAAGTTATTGAATGTTTAATAATAAATTATAAACTATGACTAACACGATATAATATCACAGTTGGTTCTTCAAAAGCTATTGTGTTGAGAGGGAATTGTTTATTTGTCATTTCAATATTTGTCAATAGTTGTCAGAGTATTCATTCAGTTTATTGCCAGTTTCTGTTTTCTAAAACGAATTACACGAATGCTGAGATGTGTGATATACATTTCGTTTACGGTCTTGCCAATGGAAATTCGGGTGCTGCTAGACGTCTTTATGAAGAACGATACCCGAACCGTATCATCCCGCATCATTCAATATTTGCCCGTCTTCACTAACGTCTTAGTGAAACGGGAAATTTTAAAAAACCGACGACTGATAACGGGCACCCATCTACAGTGAGAACTCCACAAGTTGAAGAAATGGTACTAAATGAAATTGGGGAACATCCTACTACAAGCACCAGAAAAATTGCGTTTGCTTTAAACATTAGTCAGCCCATAGTTTGGAGAATATTCAAAGATCAACTGTTATATCCATATCACATTCAACGGGTGCAGGCACTTTTGCCGGCAGATTTTCCGCAAAGAGTGGCTTTTTGTCAATGGATGCAACACAAAATCGCACAAAATCTACTACATATTTCTTTTCTGCGGACACCCCTCCTGAACGGACATCTTCAGTTGGTCCCGTTGGTGTCCATTCAAGGGAGATTTCACTGTATATTTGTTTCAAATATTCTTCACCGACGAGGCTACTTTCTCTAGAAACGCGATTATTAATTTTCATAATAATCACATATGGGCGCGAAGAAACCGCACGAACTAGTGAATGCCCGTCATCAACATCAATTCTCTGTCAATGTGTGGGCCGGAATTGTTGGAGATCACTTGATAGGTCCACATTTTTTACCGATGCCGTTAAATGGCGAGGTATACCGCAATTTTCTTGAAGAAGAGCTACCCCTACTGCTGGAAGGAGTTCCGTTGCAATTAAGATTACAAATGTATTTTATGCATGACGGTGCTCCAGCGCATTTTAGTTTAGTTGCTCGCGAGTTTTTGGACAATACGTATCCAGATCGGTGGATAGGACAGGGAGGTCCACAACCGTGGCCTCCTCGGTCTCCAGACTTAAATTCTTTGGACTTTTTTCTCTGGAGTCAGCTTAAATCATTAGTTTATACGACTCCCATTGAAAAATGTCGATGAACTGAGAAATAGTATTATCGCAGCTTTTCAAACAACTCGAAATACCTCTGGTATTTTAGAACGGACTCGTCAGTCAATACGACGGAGGATAGAAGCTTGTATTGCAGTTGGGGGCGGTCATTTTCAACAAGTTATGTTTCTTTTACTAATTATTTTGTTATATTACCATGTGATTCAAAATGATTGTCGTAAGAAAAAAACTGCTTTCCGGAAAAATTTATCTATACTTATTACCAATTTAATGAGCGAAGTTAGCTACATACAAATTTCATACATTAAATGAATTTTCTTGACATTTAGCGACATTGGCGTGCGTGTTGTAGTATCTTTCGATTATTTATCTTATAATTTTTTTCAAATCGTTTATATTTCCATCTAATATCACCAACAATAGTATTTCTGAATACTGTAAGAAAATAAGGGAATTTATCTGTGGTAATAGCTCAACAAACAGGTAAAAAATCAATATTAGCATTAAATGAAATAGTTTATTACATTTTATAA
The DNA here is from genome assembly GCA_004143645.1 of Protaetia brevitarsis. Taxonomy (NCBI): domain Eukaryota; kingdom Metazoa; phylum Arthropoda; class Insecta; order Coleoptera; family Scarabaeidae; genus Protaetia; species Protaetia brevitarsis. The sequence continues at coordinate 71,689 of RXPK01001319.1, read as the reverse complement.
TTTTATAGGCTTATCATACACTTCAGCCCAATGAGCTGTCAAAAGAAAGTTACATTTTCATCCCTATCAAGTTTCTACGGTACAGGAATTATTACCGTTAGATCACGATATTCGATTGGAATATTGTCATCGGTTTAATAACAATTAAGGGACGCTGACTTGCTAAACAAATCATTTTTCTCGGATGAAGCCGGGTTTTATCTAATAGACTATATCAATTTACAAAACTATTGTATCTGGTCTGCAGAAAATCCACACGAATTTCGAGAAACGCAATTGCATCCCGTAAAAGTTGGAGTTTGGTTAGCTATGTCCAGGCAACGAATAATAGGGCCAATTTTCTTCGAGGAAACTGTAACAGCCCAACGTTAACAACAGATGTTGGAATTGTTTATTGCAGAGTTACAAGAAAATGAGCTTGAAGCAGGTTATTTTCAGCACGATAATGCTCCAGCATATACTGCTCGACAAACCTGGCAATATCTTCAACAGTTTTTTGCTGACAGGTTCGTTAGAGCACAAAGATGGCCACCAAGATCGCCTGACCTAACCCCATTAGATTACTTCATGTTCGGCTATCTAAAAAATAGGATCTATAGAAACCGCATGCATACCATAGAAGAACTGAGAGATGCAGTTTTGTCACTTAATAATTATACTAATTGTGTGTTATAGTTTAAAGCAATAAATAAATTTAGTTAAACACCAGTTAGTACTGAATTGTAAAATCATAATTTAGTAAAGTTAAATTAATTACATTTCATTTTTACAAGCAGAAACACCAATCCATAGTCGTTTATATAATGCGAGTTCAAATATAGGTTACGTTTTCCTTATTTATGACAGATCCGTTTACTTTCTTATGTTCCAACACTGACTTAGTTCAAACCTTCATTACAAACACGCGGCATATACCTACACCCTGTCACTATCTATAGGAGCGGAATTGACAATCATTTTGAATCTCTGTGTATAACTTACTATTAAAGATTGCACAACTTTAGAAGTAAGCGATTTTAGACATATGTTCTTATGAACTTTTATGTTCAAATAATCCCAGGAATCAGTGCTTAAAGCTTATCGCATATATTGAGAATCACCCTGTACTAAATGCGTAAAAAAACTTTTTTTATTGAATTCAGTCATCTCTAAACAGGCAAAGATATTGATTGGTCAAAAGTATCCATCTATCTCTTGAAGATTTTACTTTGTTGTTATAAATGGATTCACTCAAAACATGATCCAACATAAATTGACTATAATGCAATTACAGAAACTATGGCAAAGGAAGAAAACGGAATACATCTACTACAAACGCACTTATCGATAATATGGGATTCAATCAATAGGATTCGATTAGGACAGAGATCTTCCACAAGAGATGAGGATACGGTCGTGTTGTAATTATATTGAGTGGAATAGGGTTGAATAAATCGGTTTAGGCAAAGTTAGGGGACTGCCCGTCACAGCTCTAATTACCTTGGTCCTATTACACTGGTTTCAGACGTTCGTATATAAACAGAGGGAAGCAATTAGTTGTAGATCTACGCCAGATACTTTCGCTGTTCTATAACGGGAGATCAAAGGAAAGGTAATTCCTAGAGATCTGTTCATATGAGTTTCGCCGTGACGGGATATAGGCAAAGGAGTCAGATATCCGGCTTGTAGGTATTAAATTTCCCTAAAGGTTCTCGGAAATACGCTGGCGTGCGATTAGGACGTTCACCTTACTTGACTCTGGGAATAAAAAGACGATTTCAGATTCTTGCAGAGTGGAGTAGAATCGGATTTAAGTTGCAAAAAATATTCTTATATATCCGTATGCTCTGGGATTATATATTATTTCCCACCGAACTGGGTCATTAGATTTTTTTAAACTTCTAGCAGAAATTTGATTTTGAAACTTGCAGTGTAGTCATGGCCCACTGTGGTCTATCTAAGGAAAATATTTTCAACTTTATAGCGCTTTCGGTATACAGGATGTTGATATCAGTTTTCTTATTTTAAATGGAATGGTAGAATTTTTATCGGTACAATGAATGTATCGAGTCATTTGCAATTAGTTTACATAAGGGTTCCCTATCCCTGAACTCAACCGTTTTTGAGATATTTGCAATTTTGTTGTTTTTTTGACGTTTGCACTGTTTCAAGTGAAATTAAATAGCTGATGAGGTATCAGATATTTAGTGGTTCTACTAATGTCGATGTAAGTACAAAGACGTAGGTGGAAAGTGTTATGGCAATAATGACCAAATCATATACAGGGTGTTCAAAAACGCATCTCCAATGTGGATACTTTTAAACCAACAAGACTTTTTTATTTCAAATGGAACATGGTATTTTTTACTACAGCATTGAATGCAGCGTAAAATTCTACATCGATTGGCATTACGGTTTGGTATACCTATTTTTGATAGTTTTTGAGATATTATTGCCTAAGGCCGGTTTTACATTATACTTAATTTAGTATGAAACTTAGATATAAATTTGCTATTAAATATTTCAAAGAGTATCATACAGAAAAATTTATTTGTAAATTTCGTACGAAATATTGTACTAAATATTTAGAACCTGTTCTATTTTCTCATTAATTCTACAAACGAAATGTGCGTGCGCCATATATGAATTGTTGGTTAAGTCCAGTGGGATAGGTCGGCGTTTGTCGTACTATACAGATCGCTCAATCTAAGTTGACATAGACAACGCAAAAATACACGATGTAGTTTGTAGTTGAGTCAAAGCATAAGGAAGTACTGTTGTCTATCGTATATCGCTGTATCACCATCCATTTTAGAATAATGTCGTGATCATGTCAGCAGGTTGATGTGTTGATTAAGTATTCAAAACTACCCTAAATAAAGTTAAAATTGATTGATTGTGTAACGATTTGTTAAACATACTCAGTTTTATAATCTATAAAAAAAAGATAGATACATACAAAAAATTGCATTTTATTTTTAGAATTATATTTCATCCCTAACTTGTCTTGCAAAATTAGCAGATCTATTGCCACTTGGTCGTTGCACCTTACCAAAATTTCAACCCAAAATTTCAACATTTTCCTCTGCAATTTCATCTATATCGATGTATATAGCTTAAGTTTTTAGTAGAACACTAGAAATAAGCTTATAATCACCATCTGAAGGTCTAAGTACTATACTAGACTATTTGCGCCTTTATAATTGAAGAAGTAAAATCTATCGGATCCAGGTCTATTCACGTCCGTCAAGATCACCTAGACAATGAGGAAATTGCCAAAGTTCATCAAATCGTTCGACAATGGACCGTCAGTCCTTAATCCCGAATTTAATAAATTTAGAATGCATCTTCCTTCAGGGCACATACTTATCCAATTTTTACATAATATTTTACGGGACTAGCTATCATAGTTACATTTAAAGATGATAGCCATAACAGCAATACTTCTTGGTCAGCCACTTTTTTCATACTAATTTTTTTACTTTAAATATCAAACAGACATATTCAAATATTTTGTACCAATTTTCTGATGTAATTTCTTTTTATGTATGACATGCAGATAAATTTCCTTAAATTTTTTTCCTAAAAGCACTCTGTATATTATTTTTTAGAACGATGCGTTATTTTTTTTTTGCATTGTTTGGTTTCCATACATGAGATATTTACCATTGGAAGTTTTCCAATTACTAGCAAATTTTCATGTAATTGTAATTATGAAATATTAATATGCCATAATTATTATGCGACAGCAAATTACATGTTAATATTTTTGCCTGCTTATTAAATACATTGAAAATAAGTTTAATTAAAAAAAAAAAAAACTAAGGCACTATTATTCTGAAAGAACATTTATATTTGACATTTTCGAAGACTTTTAATAGTTTGTTCCTGATTTATGTTATCTGTCTGTATGGCTTAATACCTAGTTTAATACAAAAAGCCAAGAAGAAAATGTGTGAAGGAGTTGACAGCATTAGGAGTTACTATAAAAGATATGACTTGTTGATACTGCATAGGTTTATCACTGCGCAATTTGGTAAATTACCAACAATGGATATTCACTTGTTTGTTAGCACATCTCTATGCCTACTAATATCTAATAATTAATCTACGCTTATGACTAAAAGACATTACTATTAGTAAGAAACTAGTGAACGTTAGATATCTGAAACATAGATATTTAGATAGGTTAGGCAAATAATGTACAGAGTGTTTTGTAGAAAAAAACTCATTTCATTTGTTTGAAACTTCGAATTTAAACATATTTTTAGCAATTTTTTTTGCAAGAAATGCTAATACTTCAAAAACTATTAAGAAACGGTATACCAAAACCTAATATCAATCGATGTAGAATTTGTGCGCTGCATTCAATGCTATAGTTAAAACGCTATGTTCCATTTGAAAGAAAAAAAGTTTTGTTAGCTTTAAGGTATCCACATTGGAGGCGCGTTTTGGAACACCCTGTATGTGATTCAGTGATTATTACCATAACACCTTGTAGCTACGTCCTTGTATTTACATCGACTTTAGTAGAACCACTAAATATATCTACCATCTCATGAAATATTTGATTTTATTTGAAAGAGTGCAAATGTCAAAAAATCCACCAAAATGAAAATATCTCAAAAACGGTCGAGTTTAGGGATAGGGAACCTTCATATAAACTAGTTGTAAATAACTCGCCAAATTCATTAGACCGATAAAAATTAAACCATTCCATTAAAAATAAGAAAGTTGATATCAACACCCTGTATACCGAAAGTGCTATAAAGTTGAGAATACTTTCCTGAAATAGATCACAGTAGGCTATGTCTACACTGCAAGTTTCAAAATCAAATTTGTATTAGAAGTTCAAAAAAATCTAATGTCCCACTTCGGTGGGACAGCCTGTATGTTATTTGTAGTGGTTAATATTTAAACTAATTTAACATAGTGTAAAATAAATGCCCGTTTGAATCCGCATTTTAAATTCGTTGAGTCGTCCCTGCAATCTCGAAAAGTCGGACGTTTGCCTTATGGTACAGATGCGTATAAAATAAACAAAATAAATCTTATAGGTTAAAAAAAAAATCCTCCACTATCAGTATTTGTTTGCATATGATAGGATATGATGATAGGATTCCATTATCGTTACAATATACAGTTTAATCTGTGGTGTCATTAGCCAGCGTATACAAGGAATTTAATATGATGTTATGTCATTAATATAGATAAGAAAGAGAAGTGGGCGAAGCTGCGCCCCCTGCGGCACTCCCGAAGTAACTTTAACCCAGTCCGAAGTAAGATGCCCTTTATTTATTATATTTATATCCGAATCATACTTCCGGTTTAGCCGGAAATAATGTTAACTTTTTTGTTTTAAATGAAACACCTCTATATTTTTACGAATTTCAATAAAATCCTGCTTCAGGAGTACAGTATTAAGCACCTTCACTTCGGTGAAGCACAAACAGGTTTAAAAAGAGGTACAAACGGTGCTCTCGTGAATGGCATTGCCTATCTTATGATATCGCAAAAATTGGCGACACTGCTTATGAATATTTCTACTTGTGGTTTCCTTGAGGTACTCACGATATGAAAAGAGGTACAAACAAATACAAACGATGTTCTTTCGAATGGCGTTGGTTGTTTTGCTAAATTTCTCTCTTTAGATATATTTTCAAATGTATCTATTTCCGGTTTGGTTAAAGTACAAACGATTTCAAAAGAAATGCAAACTATGCTCGTTGGAATGATGTTAGCCGTTTTACGATATCGCAAAAAATAGTCAAATTTCTATCTTAGACATATTTTCAAGTGTCTCTACTTTGTTAGTTTGGTTTGGAAGTTGGAAGTACCAACGATTTGAAAAGAGGTAGGTAAAAACGGGTACAAACGATGCTCTTTCAAATGGCGTTGGCGATTTTTGAGTTATATCTGCTTGTTGAGCATTTTTTAACCCTTATACTTATTACACTATTTATTGACAAAACTACCAGCTTACAATGTGCTATTGTCAAAAAGACTATATCACCCATGGGTGTTCTTCTTACAGCCTATGAGATTAGATTTATCTTTACCCTTCGTTGTCAACGTAAAGTATTAGGGCATGGGATTTTACTATTATTGGAGGCACGTTTTTGAACACCCTGTATGTGATTCAGTGATTATTGCTATAACACCTTATAGCTACGTCCTTGTATTTACATGGACTCTTTAGTAGAACCACTAAATATTTGCTATCTCATGAAATATTTGATTTTTTTGAAAGAGTACAAATGTCAAAAAATCAATGAAAATGAAAATATTTCAAAAACGGTCGAGTTTAGGGATAGGGAACCTTCATATAAACTAGTTGCAAATGACTCGCCAAATTTATTAGACTGATAAAAATTATACCATTCCGTTTAAAATAAGAAAGTTGATATCAACACCTTGTATACCGAAAGTGCTATAAAGTTGAAAATATTTTCCTTAAATAGATCACAGTAGGCCATGTCTACACTGCAAGTTTCAAAATCAAATTTCTACTAGAAGTTCAAGAAAATGTAATGTCCCAGTTCGGCACTCGGGGCACTCTGTATATTACTATGTTATTTGTAGTAGTCAATGTTTAAGCTATTTTAACATAGTGTTTAATTTCTGCATTTTAAATTCGTTGAGTCGTCCCTGCAATCTCGAAAAGTCGGACGTTTGCCTTATTGTACCGATGTGTATAAAATAAACAAAATAAATCTTATAGGTTAAAAAAAAATCCTTCACTATCAGTATTTGTTTGCATATGATTACACTCCTTCCAATTTCCAATCTGAAAAGCTAATCAGGATTCCATTATCGTTACAATATACAGTTTAATCTGTGGTGCCAGTTTATTATTGAAGCTTAACCGTTGCGACAGTATATCAAGGACATATAAATATTTATATAGGCAAGCCTATTCGATATGCGTGGAGTACCTACTCGTTATCTGTATTTAATAAACAAAGTTGTGTTAATTTTCACGTTAGTTGAACCGTGTAAATACATCATGCCGTGGTAATGCATATTATGTGAACAACAATTATTACATTAATTAAATATAATTATTAAAACAGAGTTTTACATATCTCGTTACTTTTAGTAATTAAAATTTGATTTTATACCTAGAGATTTTGTGTATATGTAGTTAGGCATTATTTAGGCATAGTTGTTTACCTAAGATACATAAACCAGGGAAGTGCGTGAGACCCATTGTCTCCAATATCAATAGTCCAACTTACTTACTGTCCAAATGGCTATATGACAAATTTAGTCACTTACCTGTGCAACCCCCGGATTTAGCCGTTAAAAATTCATACGCGTTCATTGAAAAGATTAAAAACATTGAATTTACTGACAATGAAGTTTTAGTTTCATTTGATGTGAGCTCATTGTTTCCCAGCGTTCCCGTTGATATCACTTTGACTTATTTAGACGATTTCTTGAAAGGTAATCAGTTGGGGAGTAATGAAGTTGGTAGTTTCATTTCTTTGGCGAAGCTCTGCATGAAACAAAATTTCTTTCAAATCAACGGTGACTTTTACCAACAAATTGAAGGAGGAGCAATGGGTAACAGCTTATCTCCCTTCATAGCTAACCTCTTTATGGGAAAATTTGAAACCGATCTTCAGAATACTTTGGCATATTTTCCATGGGTTTGGGTTAGATACGTCGATGACATTTTTTGTGTTTTTGACACTAGTAAGTGCTCAATTATAGATTTTCTTGAACAACTAAATTCAAAATTCCTTCTATTAAGTTTACCCATGAAGAGGAAGCAAACAATAGGATTGCTTTTCTCGGTATGTTAGTAATAAAAAATAAAAATAAATTAGAAATAGACATATATAGAAAGCCCACTACTAATAACAGATTTATTTCAGAAGGTTCAAACCATTCATGGAAAAACAAACTAGCAGCTATTAACTTTTTGGTACATCGCTTACTTAATTTTCCTCTATCTACAGAACGATATAATAAAGAACTTAAAGAAATTATTAAAATCGCTGCATTTAATGGGTTCTCCGAAGACGTTGTATATAATACCATTAGAAAACATAAAAACAAAATACGAATTAAAAATGCGAGTACTTTAGAAATTAGTGACAAGAAAAATAAGAAATATGTTAAATTACCATTTTATCCAAGTTACACGAAAGGTCTATAAAAAATTTCTCTAAATTCAATCTTGACATAGTTACTACTTCAAATAATAATCTTAAAAATATTTTAGGTGACCCTAAAGATCAAGTAGATAATTTGGACAAATCAGGTATTTATAAAATATCTTGGAAAGATTGTGATCGTGTATATATTGGCAAACTAAAAGATCAATTAAAACGCGTTACAAGGAGCATTTGGCTCATCTTAAATTTAGAAGGTTTGACAAATCTAGTGTAGCCCTACATATGCTTGAAGAAAACCATAAAGTTGACAATATAAAGTTAGTTAAAAACGTAAACAACTATGTGCAATTAAATTGTTATGAGGGTATGGAAATATATAAAAACAAACATATTTTAATGAATTTAGATTTAGGACCCTTAAATTCTTGTCTTTACGGTTTATTAAGCAGTAGATTAGACGGAGTTAGGATTAGTGACTTGTTAAGCATGACGGCAGTCAGCCATGACCGTGATCATTGTACCATGACCTTTTTCAGGTATAAATTAGGGTAGTTTTAGTGTAGTTATTTAGTTCAGTGTTTGTGCTGATGATGATAGCTTTGCTATCGAAACGTACGTCCAGTTTAGTGCAGTTTGTGGTGAGGGGTTTAGGAGAAGTTTACAGCATATTTAGTAAACTTTCAATTTGACTGTGTCAAGAGATTGAAATCTTGTTTCAAGCATGTCATCTTAGGTGAATAATTGCTTTCCTCTTGAAATAATCAATTATTATTTATCGTTACAATTTTGCATTTAAAGTCATATAGACAACATGGCTCATCAGTATTTTTAATTTTTCTACACAGAAATGGTTGACTTTAATACTTATTTAAATTTAAGTGTATTATTTTTTTTTTGAAAAAAAAAATGATTTTAATGACTTCATGTTTAATTAAATGCAAATCGAGGATGCAATTATTATTTATTTATTTACATTCTTAGATATAGCAACGGGACGATCCCAGAACCGCTATCCACAGCGACATATAGCAAACTTAAAAAATAAACATTCTGTAATTAAATTTAATAGTGAAAATAGACTTAAAAAACAAATTAATAACCTGGTACTACGAATACTACGAAATCCCCAGATAACTCCAACTATTATTGCACATTAATTAAAGTATTTTTTTTAGAATTTTCCGAATGAAAGCAATGATATATTCAAAAAAAAAAATCAACACATCGACAAACATCTAATAATAGGCGAATGTCTGTTATTTATCGATGGAGGTGGTCTAAATGGTAACACAGAACGGGTGGTGTAAGGTGGAACATTAAAGTTAGCACAAGAACGTATTTCATCGCAAAAAATTCTGTAGAAGTTTGAAAAGAAATAATATATCTCTGCGAGTATGGCATGATTGCGTGGAAAGCATTTTAAATTCTAGCAGGGTTCTTTCATAGCTGACAACAGGCATATGAAATCGGAATGTTAAAAATTTAACAATTTTTTTCTGGACAGTCTCTATAGCATTTACATAAACATTCACTGAGAAAAATGGGTTTAGTAAACTGTTTACTTGATTGATAAAATATTATTTACAATAGATAAAGTTTTACTTGGAACTATTCTCGTTAATTAATACCTGCAACTAAAACCAGTTTCCTGAATGCAAGTTCTTACTGTAAATAGTGCTCTTAATTAACGGGTATTACACACATTTATTTATGAAAACTAAATTATTACAAATCATCCTAACCCCGTGCTCCACCTAAAAAAGGTACTACACGAGGCTACCTATTCTAAGTACTATATGGGTTCCATAACAATTGAAATGATCCTACTCTAACTAAATAACTTCCCTATGATTTTTAATAACAAAAATATAATACAGTAGCCTTGCGACCATACGAATATTACTTTGAAAAATGATAAAAAAATGTAAAATGTGATTAGTTCACATAATCGCGAGTCTACTGTAAATCAGTCAGCTATCAGTTATTATTAAATGCGCCCATGGAACGACTTTCGTTATCTCCAGCATTCGCCAAGGACACTGATTATATATAATATACTTATATAAAATCAATGGCCACGGAGTAAGGAAAACCATGGCAAAAACCTACTCTGGGGGATCTGGGAAGAAGTCCCAGACCTTATTACTGATAGCCACAAATTATTATTATCCTTCTGAGTGCCGAAGAAGCAGCCCCCACGTCTCCTCAAATTCCGACAGCCTTGCCGTTCTCACGTAGCTGCTCCCTTTTCACGCATTCAGAAGTTGAACAGGAAAGATGATGACCTAAAAAACAAACAAAACAACAGCAGTACCTATTCTAATACTTAATAGTAACTTAATCCAATTATTCTAACCAAGAGTAATTAAATAAATATTTATATTTTAAATATTTATAGTTTAACACCATTCCGACCACTAAAGAGCATAAAATATTCATTTATAAGCGTGCTACCCTACTAACTATCTAAATATCATGCCGTAGCCTATCTGTTCTTTAGCAACATTACTAAAAAATTCCCACCATTCGATCGACTCATTATCTCTAATATCTGTTTCGCGTCGCGGCCAATTTAACCCCCTAGCTAATGCCCTAACCTCCGTACGCGACCGCCACTCATCAGTGAGTGGACATTCAAATAAGACATGCCCCGCTGTATCTACCCCACCACACTCACAAAGCGAATCATTAACCCTACCAATTCTACATAAAAATGATTTAAAATTACCGTGACCTGTTATTAATTCTACCGCCTGATACGATAAATTAACCCTCATTTCCCTAAAACGTGTAACGCTACCGATAAATTTCTAGTCCACCTCCCATTTAAGGTATTATCCCACCTACTTCTGCCAATCATTATCAAGTTTATCCCTAAACGCTTTTTAACTACACTAGCCGAAATTAGCCCAAATCTAATAATCAAACTATCTCCCCTAGATACCGCCTCTTTCGCTAATTGATCCGCCCTCTCATTACCGATTGTACCTACATGAGCCCTAGTCCAAAAAAGTTTTATACCTCCCTCGCGCAACATATCCCAAGTATCTAACAACAAATCGGTCGGATTTTTTAAATTCCCTAACGCCTCTAATACAGATAAGCTATCTGTTATAATTCTCACGTCCCGCATTAATTCCCATTCGCGCCTACTATAAACTACAGCCTGATTTATTGCAACTAATTCTGCCTGAAAAATATTGCAATGATCCCTAATTTAAACTGTTGATTATGTATTTCAATACCCCTATTATAAACAACAAAGCCGCCCCTGTACCACCCTCACCTTCGACCCATCCGTAAAAATTTCTAAACGCTTCGAAAAGTGCCTATAAATTTATCATAACTAATACTTTTAATTCCGCGGATGTATTCGCCCCCCTATATCTACTCGCCTTTCTAAATCGCCCGTTCTAATCTAATTCCGTTGCCGTAATCAAACCCTCAAACCCTATTTTATTCGCATCCCTACGAAATTTAAGTTCCCTCAAACGTAAATCTACTGGTAAAATACCCGAAATAACACACGCCGCGTCTGCCGAAATAGATGAATACGCGTTCGCGGCCCTAACTGTTAATAATCTTTGCGCCCCGATTAATTTTTTAGTTTCTTTAATTTTACACGCGTCTGCCCATATCGCCCCCGCGTACAACATTGCCGGTTCAATAGCGCCCCTATAAATAGTACCCGCCGCGTTACCGTTTAAACCCCACGTAACCCTAGCCGATGCCTAATTTTATTGCTCATTTCCCTACTTCGCGTAATATACTGAATATGCGCTTTAAAATTTAGTTTATCATCTAAAATAACCCAAGATATTTAACAAATTCTTTACAATAAATTCTACCCTCCCTAATTTAAATGTAGGCTTTCTTTGCCTCGGTTTGCCAAAAAATACCGCCTCTGATTTATCCGCATTAAAATTTAATTTATTATCTAAACTCCAATCTAAAATATTTGCTAAAGCCTGATTAGCCCTATTTTTTAACGTATTATATTGCCCTGCTTTAACTAATAAAGTAGTATCGTCCGCATACGCGACTATCTCACAACCCTCTGGTAATATAATTTCAAAGAGACTATCGTATAAAATATTCCAATACCCCGGCCCCGAACGCGAACCCTGTGGACAACCCTTAGTAATTTCCCTGTAATACTAATACCGGTTCCTCAACTATCGCAACTCTATCAGAAAATATCCGCTAGCAATTCTAACTAAATTACCTGGGCAACTTTTACGCTTTAATTGTACTATAATTTTGGCCACCAGGCATTATCAAAAGCACCTTTAATATCTAACAATATAATCGCACTATATACTTTTTTCTAACTTAGCGGTTTTAACAAAATTTACAACCCTATCTATCGCATCTACAGTTGATTTACCCTTACTAAATCCATATTGCCCTACATTCATAGCATTTTGATGCGCATAAAAAATCTATTCTATTTATAATTAAACTATCTAATGCCTTTCCGATAACGGTAATAGACTAATAGGCCTATAACTACTAGGATCCGTCATATCAGTTTTACCCGGTTTAGGAATAACCTTAACTAATTGACGTTTCCAGCAAGCCGGAAAAATGCCTCTATCTAAACATTTATTAAACAGTTTCGCGATAAAATACGGTACTATCTCATAAGCCCTTAAAGCAATATCAGCTGTAATACCGTCTATACCTGGCGCCTACGTGGATTTTCATCGGACCTAAAAGCAACCTCTATTTCAGAATCAGAAAAACCTAAATCATCTGCATCCCTAGATTCACTACTCGGGTATTACACAGCGTACCTCACAAATTTGTGGTAAGTAACGTATTACTTATGACTACTGGTACTGTATCTAACTACAGCACATGGTTAGTAGAAGTAACAACTATGCTGATCGCTATTAAACTCATGTATTTTCTTAAATATATAACAACTTGCCACAACTATATTTATTTGAGTTTTGCTGCCACCCTGCGATTGTTTTATTATTCCTGATTGGCTAATGCGGCGGAGTAATAAAATAGTCCCCGAAATTGCTACGCGCGCAAGCTCGGGCTAGCGTCAAGTAAGAGACGGACGTGTGAATTGTGAAAAGGTCGTTGAAAAAGAGTGGCCAAGGAGTACGGCCATTGTAGGCTAGTTGGAACGCAAATGTATTAAAAATACCGGGTAAAGGCCACATCTGTATAAAGAATGCCAGCGAAAGAAGAAGTACCGAGCCTATAAACAATCGGATGTTTCAAAATTGCAGTTTTAAACCACGTGGTGGGATATTTGAATTTCCCATCATTGTGACGATATCTGCGCACACTGGTGAAGTTAAAGTGTGGATGCCGTCGCTAGTGATCCGACAGTCCAAGTGCCATCTGCAGTTAGGGATACCGCGACGAAGAAGCCGTTTTCGAGGCGATCACCGGACATAACCACCACGTACGCCGACAGAGGATCAACTGGCCGAGACAACGCCCATTGCAAAGAACCAACAGAAACTGCAAGTTTACCGCCTAGGTATATTATTTCTTTGTTTGTTATTAGTTGTAATTTCAAACCCATATTTCTCTTTGTCCTTTGTTTAGATTTCAATAATTTCAATAACTAATTAACGTTTCAAGGGGGCCCCATTTACCTTATCTTTTATTATTGCTTTGTTCATTTTTTCATTATTAAGGAATATATTTTATGAGTCATTACGTTGTAAGTTGTTTTAAAAAAAACTTGTGTTTGTCCTATACAAAATAAAACTATTACCAATAATACTGCTTTTTATTTAAATTATATAGTTGAACAACAAATTTAAGGTAAGTATATTGAATATTTATAGCAAACCATTACCTTTTATATATCAGGGATTTAGTAAACGTGCATTAATGATACTGTTTCCTTATCACAAGTAATCCAAATAGCTTGCCTTAATTGAGGTTAATAATGAAAGTGTGATAGCAATTATAGAATAGTTCACTCGTAGCAATACATCTACTTGACATGAGTAAATCTTTTACTTACCGCAACTGGATATATTCTTTGATTTACTACTTGAGTTTAATTATCATAAGTAACTTTATAAGTTACCGGTATGAAGCAGACCGTAAGTAACTTAGATTGCTTCTTGTTAGTATCAGTGTTTAGGATATCTTTTTTACTAGTGCTAAGTAATCTGTGCTTTCGTCCTCTATCCAGCTGAACTTTTTACTTTTTACTCACGATAATTGTATTTTTATTTATGATTATTAAATTTTTTTCTCAGTGTTATATTGGGGATTCCACGCGACAGTCGCATATGAAAGAATACTATGGACATGAGCATAATAATGGGTAATAAATGTTGATAATTTGGGCAACATTTTTGTTAAGCGGATAATGAATCCCAATTTTTTAAATGTTTTGTTAAACACATAATAAACATGCTTGTCGAATAATAGTTTAGTGTAAGTAGTACCTCCGCGACTTTCATAACTACCGGAAAGCAAATGGTTATGTAAAGAATAAGAAAAATTGTATTTAATTTTATTTCTTGTAAAGCAAATAATTTTACATTTATCTAAATGTAGTGAAAGTTTGTTAATAATGCAATATTCTTGAAACCGTATTGAATCCTGCTGTAAACTGTCATTAGCCAGTGTATAAAAGGAATTTTGAAAAATGAAAACATAACCCAATGTCATTAATATAAATAAGAAATAGAAGCGGGCGAAGCTGCGATCCCTGCGGCACTCTCGAAGTAGAAGGCTAGTGTTATTTTTGCAAGATTAACTAGGTCATAGTGAATACCGTAAGAAGGCACATATACGAGGGGAGATCCAAAAGTTCGTGGAATGAAAGGGTTTTAAATAAAATAAAACAATAAATCTATTTTTCCTTTTCAATATAATCACCCTTAAGCACAATACATTTATTAGATCTATGAATTAATTTTTCTAAACCATCATAAAAATATTTTTTATCTTTCGCCTCAAAATGGGCTAAAATTGCCTTCTTTACCTCATTGTCGTCGGAAAATTTTCTTCCCCGTAAGTGTTTTTTTAAATTGGGGAACAAATAAAAATCACTAGGAGCCAGGTCTGGACTGTAGGGTGGATGGACTATTGATTGAAAGCCATGCTTGTGCAGAGCAGCCATTACAACTCTGCTCTTGTGAACCGGCGCATTGTCTTGCAAGAGGAACACACCCTTGGTCAATTTTCCTCAGCGTTTTTCCTTGATGGCCTCCTTTAATTTTCCTAATATCGCTGCGTAATATTCTCCGGTTATGCTCCTTCCTTTTACTTTGAAATCAATCAATAATATCCCTTCACAATCCCAAAAAACAGTAGCCATCAACTTTCCAGCCGATTCTGACACTTTGAATTTCTTTGGCGGTGGTGTCCCCTTTTTATGCCATTGCATGGACTCCTGTTTGGACTCAGGCTCAAAGTGATGAACCCACGTTTTTCACCTCCGGTAACAATCCGCTCCAAAATGTGTGCAGGTTCGTCTCCACACAGCTCCAAAAATTGTTGGGACGCATCGGCGCGCTGTTGTTTCTGAAGTGGCGTGAGCATTCTCGGTACCCATCTTGCACTGACTTTTCTCATACCCAGGTGGTCATGTAGGATACGCAAAATGGTGGTATCTGATACTCCAACTAATGCAGATAATTGTTTTTTCTTCAAACGGGTATCTTCCAGTACAAGTTCTTCCACTTTTTCGACGATGTTTGATGTGGTGGCCTCAACTGGCCGTCCTGAGCGGGGGTCGTCTTCAATCGACTCCCGGCCCTGTTTAAAAAGACCATGCCACTTATAAATCATTGATTTACTAGGGCACTGTTCCCCATAAACGGTTTCCATTTTCATTCAATATGGTTTGAGCGTTCTTTCCTTGCTTGGTAAGGAATTTTATTACAGCACGGTGTTCAATTTTCTCCATAGTTTCAGTTTTCTTCCGGATTGACTTGTTTAGCAGGCAACTATTCGTAAACGACTGACGCAATAGGGCTGCAGCTTAACCTATATACTAATGATGAGTCCCCAATCAGAATGACACATAGCGAGCGCACCTATCCGCATTCCATCCCCTCCTTTCCACGAACTTTTGGACCTCCCCTCGTAGATCGATATCTACATGCAACATCTGACATTTATAGCAGACCCTACTTATTGACTTATTGACACGTTGTTAGGAAGAGCAGAGAATATTAGTGACGAATACAACATGCTAAGAACGCTTTACAGAAAAACGTTACGAAAAAATGTATACAGTGGTATAAGTGGAAACCACAGAAAAAAAAAATGAAACGTAAACAAAAATATTTTAAATTAACCTATGTACTGCCTTTATTATTACTGAAGCTCAACAGAATTCTTGGCATTCAAGATATATATACATTTTTTGTATATATGACAACATTCCAGAGAAAATTAAAATTCTTTAATACTCAAAAAGATAGATTACATAAATTATATAGATCAAAGTTTACAAACAGTTACACATCATTTTAGCTTTTGTTTGGGACGAATTTAAATTAGCAGTTTTCTAAAACAGCATCTGCTCCTATCCACAATTTTATTCAATTCATTTTCATTACGACAGAAGATTTATAATCTGTGCCCGTCACAATATACGATAACGCTTATAATTTTCCCCATTCACTACAACATTTCATAGACATATATTAAGAAAACGAACTAATTTTACTTTTTCGATTGTAATGGCATGCGATGCTAATTTATCAGTGCCAAAATGTACTATGACGCACGTATTTCTAAAAATAATGTTCCAACCACTGACAGCGGCACCCACCTCGCTGGAACAATAAATTCCGTGGATATGGCAGGCATATCACATCCGACGTCGTATTTTCGGTATGCTTTATGCTTACATGCATATTTTACTATGCCTAATGGTATTAACATTATTATTTATTATGTGGGCGGTTTCATTATGGATTTTGTCGCGTCGCCTTTACTCTATATTCAATGACATGCTCACGATAACTTCCTTGAAATCTGGTTTTTGTGTATTAAAACCGATGTAAAGTTTACAAAGTGCTCTAGACGTTGAACTTTGCCTCCTCTAGTGAACGTGGTGATGCAAACACGAATGTATGAAATCCATCTACGGTTGCAGCGTCTAAAATGTTTTGATTTAAGTTGGCAAGTTTTGATTACGATTAGTCAGGACATAAAATCTGTCCTGTTCAGAGACGTATTACGAAAATGTTTTGCTGTTTACAAAAGTTGTATTTGATTCAAACCTTGAGAAACTTAATACCCTGAACTGGATATTGTACAAATATCTTACTCACGAGTGTATCTTGGATTATTATAGGTGGGTTTTTGTCATGGTAAACTGCGAATATTGTTGAAATTATAATTTCAGTCGAATTAGGTTAGCTTAAATTATGGTAGGACTATAACCATCATACTGCCATCACTTCCCAAAACGAATGTGCTTACTATAAATCTTATAAACGTATTAACATATGTATATACAGAAATGTTATAAATACGACCAAAAAAAAAAAACTATAATGATGACTTATTCATACAGTCAACCGATAAATCTATTACGACTTGGAATATTATAAATGCCCTTGTAAATAGGAAACATAACAACACCCAGTCAGATTAATTTTGATGGTGATATTACTGAAAATATACATGAAATTGTAGATATTTTCAACAAATATTTCACAGATTTCGATAGTGCTAATACCTCTACAATCAGGTCAGATGACAGCATCAATAATCACAGCATGTTCGTTGATGCCACAAATCCATATGTAGTTTATAACACAATTTTTTAACTAAATAATACAAATGCTGTTAGGACTGATGGAATAACCCTAACAGCCAGAAATATTACATAGATATTTTTAAAAATATATTTTATAAATATTTTTCGTGAGAGGTTTTTGAATATATTTTTCATATTTTTTTCTAAATATAGATAAAATATTCAATTAAAATATTTGTAAAATATTTATATGAAAATTGAGATTTTTTATGCAATCTATTTAATTTGTCAAAATGAACTAAAATTGTTCTTGGTTATTTAGAATGTATAACGTCGATAACGAAAAGTTGAAACATACATAGAGTTGTCTAAAAGGCAAGAACTTGTTTTTTCACGCTCACCATACAAGTTAATAATCAATAATTCTGGCATATCTTTTAAGGCATACTGAAGGTTTATCAAATTAATCACTATTTTTTAATTGAAGTGTGCTAAATAAAAAACAAACGTATTTATTATCATTTTATTTGAATAAGCCAATAAAAATGAAAAATACTCATTTTGAAGTCTAGCCTTGGCTGGTGCCAGGTACAACCCTATGGTTTTTTTCATATCTTCGGTAATGGCGCTCTCATGGCGTTTCCTTGTGGCCTCTAAAACAATGCCAATTGTATTAGATCATACCATGAATAAAACATCGTACAACATTATCATCACCTACTAATACATTTGGAGCATTTACAATAATTGGAGTGGTAGCTACATTCTAATACTTACGATACTTATTTTTACTTTATTTCATAATATTTGAAAACATTCTACCTATAAACAATAAAACAACACAACGTATTCTAACCTTTATTTCAGGTTATGACGCTTATCTACCGAGATGAATCTCTTAAGCAAATGAACTAGCAATTTATCTGATAGATGCAGTACATATATGATACATAAAATTCCTATAATTATATAATTAAACGATATCTGTACATAGCGATATTGAGCATTCCAATTATCTTATAAATGCCATAACATGTTCAAAGTTTTGCTTACCTCGTAGTCACCACAAAAACTAAAACACACCCGTAACAATTAATTACACAGTTAACCCTAATCGCCCTAATCGTTATATTATAAACTATAACATGTAACGGACAAACGAATGAAAACGTTGATGATACGCACGTGCGCGTATGCATTCTATGTACCTAATCCATAGACGCATAAGCAATATTAAATCATATAACACCGGCACCGTAATGAATAGAGGTGTTGTGTTGACGTTCGCAACTTACAAATATTACAAATAATATAATACAAAACGCAGATATATTAGATATATAGAAAAGTTACAGTGCTCAACTTAGATAATAATTAAATCATATTAGATATATATTATCTAATTTAATCTTTAAACTATCATTTTAAATAGGTACATACCTACTTAATATGTATGCATATTTTACCCATTTTATATTATTCGTCCTACGCACCAAATGTACAAAAGCAAAAATTCAATTTTTTTTTTATATGAAATAAATATTTACAGAAATACAAAGCAAAATATTCTTGTAGAGTTATGAAAAATATATTGAGAAAACATTTGCAATAATATATTATTAATGCTACATAACATATATATTTTTTAAATGTTTTCCTAATATATTTTCTATAATATATTTTTTGCATATTATATTAATATAACTAATATTCAAGAAAGATTTAATATTTTTTAAATATTTATAAAATATGAAATAAATATAGTTGGTCACTGGGGAAATATTAAAATTCTTAAAGCTTCTACTCACATTTCTACACAAATTCATATTAGCTAGCCTTTTCTCAATTGGTCCTTGGAAGCAGGAACAATTCCAAATATTTGTTACTAATGTCATTCCTATTTTTAAAGATGGGGAAGCCGATCGTGTAAACAATTAGCGACCAATTTCTATATTATTTACTATATCCAAAATTTTCGAGAAGATTGGCTTTAACCGTATATTTAATTTCTTAATAAAATACAATATAATAAATCAAGCTCCGCATAGTTTTGTCCAAGGAAAATCTACTCAGACTATATTACTTTAATTTTTAACTAAACTCTGGGACAATTTGAATAGTGGTGGGAAGACCATGGGCCTCTTTATCGACCTGTCTAAGGCTTTTGTTTTAGTTAATCATGAATTACTTCCGCACAAATTAGAACTATATGGCTTGAGAGGCTTAATAAAATGTTAGCTTACATCGTATCTAGCCAACAGAAAGCAGATAGTTGCAGTGGATGGCGTGGTCCCATCTGAACTTAGTGTGAAGTCAAGGGTGCTGCATGGTTTGATACTGGAGCCACTGCTTTTCCTACTATTTGTTTAACGATCTACTATGTGTAATTAATGACATAATCTCGTAATGTATGCAGATGATATTGGTTACTTACATGCAGCTACCACTATTGAGGAATTAAGGAAATATATGTAAAGTATGCTAAAGCAGTGGTTGTTTACCGTTAGTAACTTGAGAATAAATATCTTGCATAAAGACTGCAAGAGGAGATATTGACTGTAGCTAACTACTCCGCCTTTATGGGCATTCAATTCGACAGGTTACTTCCATTAAGCTACTGGGTCTACATATTGATAATGATTTAAGTTAGTCAACACACATCGGTATTTTTTGTTTCTAAATTATTATACACATGCTGCGTGATTTACCGATTAATGGAAGTAACAAACGTAGTAATAAATAATAACAGCACTACAGGCCTTGAAGGTCCTTGGCTTAGGGTGCTAGAGCACACCGAGCCGCTGAGAAGTGTTGTCCGAATGGTCACCCAACCAACAACCGGTACCGCATATTGACTCGCAAGATTGGCAATGATGCACCCTTCCTTCTCAGCTGTAACAAACATTCGTAAATGTCACTAAAACGTATTACTACACGTTTCGAAACTTGGGTGAGGCACGGGCTTTATATTCTAGAGGCCAATTCCTAAAGTATTCGCGCTTTCCGCTTACAGAAGAGAGCTATTCGCATAATGTCAAGAGTGCTATGTGGCCACTCATGTTGCATATGGTCGGTATTATGCTATTACCGACTTTATTTATTTATGAAATACTAATATTTACGAAATAAGAGTTTTCATAGCTACTTTACATGTAATGCTGATGATTTTATTATTCCAAAACATAAACTTGTAACTTACGAAAGTAATCCTCTCTATATTGGTATCAAATTATATAATTCATGAAAACATGAAATTAAGTTACTCAATAATATTAATTCTTTTAAAAATACACTAAAAGATTTTTTAGTTAGTAAGTGCTATTATTCTTTGAATGAGTATTTTGAATCATGCTAATTTTTATATCACTTTTCTTTTATAATATTGAAGCCTTTAGTATTAATTGCATTTTTATTATCATTTTTTGGCAGGGTTTTTTGTCTTCCTATACCATATGTACTTATTCTGTATTTTCTTGTACTCTTGGTCGTTTGGATAAATATACTGCTGTGGCCTGGCATCCCGGTTTTTGTAAATTCAGTGATATTTTATTTATTGAGATTTGTCTTTGTCAATGTGCCGGGAAAATTCTCTCAGAAATTAATATTTTTATTTTTAAGTAAGATTTTGCTAATTGAGTTGATTTGATTGTTTAATTTGTTTATTTAAATGTTCAGTTGGTTTAAATTAATTTCACTCTGTAATATATTTTTATTTGATCATGTAGTTTATGTCCTTCCTAGAAGAATTCTTCTCTATGGTCTTTACATTTATGCGCTGCGTTTGGCACGCATCTGCTTGATATATATATATATGCGATGTTATCCCTTAAATGCTCAGTTACCAGATTGACGAGCGTGAGTACATATTATTTTAGTTTCTTTGCTACCATTTTGGTAATTCATTTTTATTTTAAGATTTGTTCGTTTATTGCGATTTAAATCGTCCATCTAGGAACTCTTTAATTAATAATTGCTGTTGTATTTTCTTGTGTACACGATTGGATGTAAGATCAGTTATTATATTTGTTCTAGAAGGTATTTTTAGTTTATAGAGTTATTTTTTTTTCCGTTTTCTAGTTTACTGATTTGTATTTTATAATTAATCACCTCGGTTTAGGTGAAAAGTAGCATTGTGCTTGTATTTAAATTTTGATTTTGTAAATTTATTTGATTTGTCCACGTTTAAATTATTTTAGTTTGTTTTAAATTTTGGATTCCGTGGATTACGTGGATTTTTGTGAATATAGGATTTTCTTCTAAAACAAATTTGTCTTTTGCTTTGTTGAAGGATTTGCATTGTCCTTTGTAATTGTAGATTCATGCAGTTTTTGTTTTCGTCCAGGATCTTCAGTCCAAGGGTTAGATTTTACTGCAATTTGTAATTAAATGTTTTTTTCTTTTTTTTTTTAAATAAAATTTGATGATTGTTAACGTCATTCGAAATTTCTGTTCTTTTATTTTTGAATCAACTATTTCAATTTTGGGAATTAAATAAAGTCAAATTTTCAAACGCCCACATTTTACTTTTCATGATTAGTTCAATTGTGAGAGTAACCTTGAGATAAATAGTTCTTTTGCGCTCTTTTATTTTTATCCGCTGAGCTAGTAAATTTAAATTTTCATTTTTTTTTACTTTTCATTTTGCATTTATGCTGGTACCATCAGTACACAGCAATACGTTATGATTGTTATTATTAACCTATTTTTACCGCAACTTTCTCAAGTCTATTATGATGTCGTTTACCTTGGAACGTGTTTGCCGGCTTAATTAGACCAATCATCCTTAAGAGGGTGATCTAACGTTGTTACTTGTTGCCCTTACTCGTTGTAGGTTTAGATGGGGGAGCGTTGGGACGCTAAGCCTTAGAGGGAACAAGATGTTCTAAAAAATCAAACTCTCCTAACAATGGAACAGCTGTCTTGAAATGGGTTTCCTATGTTGAAAAATGCCTTTTGTTATATAAAAGAAATTAAATATTATGATCATACACATGATTTTTCGAAAGTTTCCAAAATGTACCATTTTGTTGTAATAAAAAAAATTACAAAAGCAAATGTTCAAATAATTTTCTTTATTCGAAATGTTTTAGAAATCTAGGATAATAAAAGACGTTATCAGCACTTCATGTCCATGCTTATTACATGGAATCCTTAAGAAACATGTTAGAAATCAGATAAGCATTGCTGTTATCATCTTTTTCATCGGATGTTGAAGGTAATCAATCTGATCCTTCATAGGAGGAAGGGATCAAGTCTTGGTGCTTCTTTTTAGTTTGCCTCTTGGTACTTTATCCGTTGAAGTTTCTTTGCCTTCAAAAAGTTTTTGGTTTGTTTTAGCCGTTTTCCCATTCCAAATATCTTGCTCGAGATAGTTTTTTTTATAGGGAATTAAAGCTAAAACTTCCATTAATCTTTGGGTATTCTTGTTTTCACGTATTTTTTTTTTAATTTAATATAAGGGAAAAACTTGAAAGAAGCTTTTCTAATTTCTAAAATTGATGGCATGCTGGAGGTTTAAACCACAATATGTTGAGAATTGGTGCTAAAGTTCTGGTGGCATTGAATCTACTACTTTGTGGACTCCAGTTTCATTAACATTATAACTATTATTAAGCTCAAAATTTTCTTTTGATCTAAAACAGTTACGATTTGGACAAGCATATTTGGGTATCCTTTGTAACCCATTTAACCCGCTTGTTGTTTTTCTTCAACACAGCGATGAAGAGACACAGAGACAAGGACAAATTGAGAAAACGTAGTATTTTTACCCAAAAACGCATTTATCTTGCAAAATTGCCCCAGTTTATCAGGTATTTATCATATTCCCTCAAATAAGGTGGGAAGTACCGTAAAGTGGGGCATTTCCGATCAGTTTTATGTACTATTTCTGAGCTGCAATTATTATTATTGATCGAAAAAAATTGAAAAAAATTATATAGAATCATACATCTTTTAGCTACACATACCATCATGTATATTAACCCAATGTATTAAAACGCTCTTTTTTTAAATACATCAAACGTGATCGATTTTGCCCCATAGTAGGAGGCAATTCCAATCACCCATCTATTTTCTTATAAAAACCGATTTGAAAGCTACACGAGGTAAATCCAATAACAAAAATTTGAATTTAAAAAAAGGAAACTTACGGAAATAACAGAAAATATGTATTATAGAAATGGCAAACAGATAAATAATGACATAAACTATAATAATTCAATAAACTAAAACTAAAACAAAATTTCATTCAACGCGCTTCCCTCTCAGTTCAAAACGTAGCTTCCCCTTCTATGACCAGCTGGATAATTTGGTTTTTGGAAATTTTCTAAATTTCGTCAACTTGGAGAAATACAAAAGTCATCTTTTCTCTTCCTTAGAAACTACCGGTTCTTTAAAGTATTCTGAAGTAATAATAATAATAATAATAATAATTCATGCCTTCGCATCCCCCAACAGCTTTCACCAATTACAGGGTAATGAATATGGCACCCCATTATTTTCTGATGCTTTCATAATGGATGAAGTGCTCTATTTTACTGTCCTGATAGCGCTTGGAGGTATTTGGGGTTATATTGCTGTCTCCCGCCAGGCCATACTTTTTTTTTATATTTCTCACCATAATTTTCAATAAAACCAACCTAGAAACATGAGTATGTCATATTTCTACGTTGGTCTATGAGCATGTTCTTTGTTCTTTTACTTTTAAAACTGATCGGTATTACCCCATGAGGTGTTAATTTTCCCCTTACTCTCTTGTTATTCCAACACTTTCATAAAGTCAAAAAAAGAAACGGTGAAGAATGAATGACAATTAATTCTTTTCACCTTATCCCTTTTCGAAAATTCGCTTAGTCCTAGTGGGATTCCCCAGTAGTAGTTTGTTTCCGTCTGTATGAAATATTACTCGTTGTCATTAATCATCGGAAATTATTTTTTTAACACAGGAAACTTTAATGCAATACTTAAAAAGCCAGTTAGTTATCTATGTTATAAACAAAGTTTATTAAATGACTGTGTTGCAAAACTTTCTTATCCTTTCCATAGATGCCAGACTAAATAATTGCCGTAAAATCAGGATTGATCGATTTTACCCCATGCGATCGAATTTGCCCCACTCTACGGTACCCTAAGTTTTGCATACATATTTATACTTTTAAATGGCTAAAGTTGCCTGCTTTTTTTGGAGTGTGTATGAACTCCCATTAATCATTTATATTAGTCCTAACATTAGTCGTTAACATGAAACTATGCAGTTACTTTAAAGAGTTCCAGATCGCCTGTAAAATATTGTGAGATAAATATCTTTAAAAAAATGTTGAATGTTTAGATACTTTTTATCCTTACTTAGGTCGAGTTATTTTGGATATAAG
The DNA here is from genome assembly GCA_004143645.1 of Protaetia brevitarsis. Lineage (NCBI taxonomy): Eukaryota > Metazoa > Arthropoda > Insecta > Coleoptera > Scarabaeidae > Protaetia > Protaetia brevitarsis. Next base: position 46,508 of record RXPK01001319.1, on the reverse strand, counting down.
GAATATGGCAGAGTTTTATAAAGGTCTTTTAGAAACACTTAAATATAACCACAGCAAGAAGTAGTTGCCAACAAAGTTTCAACTCGACACACTTTTCACCGTGATTTTACCGTCGATTCCAAGTGACAATCAAAGTCCAAATAAAAACCTTCCTCTACGAAGTTGCAACTTAAACATGGACTAAGATTGATGTAGGTCTAACAACGAAGGAAGTATATCGACGAAATTATTTCACACAGCTCACACTAAATTTTCATTTACAGTCAATTTCGTAAGAGTTTATTTCACGTATACAATATACGACATGTGTACCTAACCACATGTAGATACGTACACTATATATTTTTAGTAGAGTAAACAAGATTCTTTCAATCGAAGCAAATGGTACCTTAAATTAACACGTTTACAGGCCTAGGCGTTAAGATGTAAATTCTGACACGCACCGATGCTATTAGTGGTTTGTCGGCTTTCACGGTTCCATTAGTTAAATGAGTAATAGCGTACAATAGAATTCAGGGTCCCCGAATTTGTTTATTACTGAAAATCCTTTTAGAACGCCGGGGATTGATAAATTCGACCTTCGTTCGATGTATTGATTCAAGGAGTAAGCTGTGCTTTTAGGTCAATTACTTACAGAAGGGTCATGTATATTTAAAATATAGCTAAGTGTGGAGCATATTTTGTGAAGAAATCAGAAGGAAAACAGACGAAACGATGCTTAAGGATACGGTTAAACTAAGAATTTTTTCACCTGGTTGTCATCAGGTAGAAACTGTCAAAAGTGTTTGTTTTCTTTTATGAAAACAGTTGTTATCGTACAGTTGTTCATGCATTACTCTGCAACAGATTATGGGATCAAATAAAAGAACATAAAAAGCTTGGAGACATCAAAAAATGTAGTAGCAATCAACATATCAAACAATGACGATTGGAATGAGTGGAAGTTTCAGGTAGAAGTCATCTTAACGGGAAAAGGATTACTTGATATTAGAAGAGAAGTGGATAAGGAAACAGAAGATAATAGTTTAACAATCGGCTGGAAGTTGACAGATACAAAGTCACAATAGGTATTATTTATACGAATGTAATACAATACAATCACATGCAGTCTTGCAGTACATTATTAATTAACATGGAGGTAGTTAGCGTGTCCCCTAGATGGATGTCCCAGCTGCTGTTTACCAACCAGGTCGGTGGAAGCAGAGATGGGCCATAAGATGCCCACAGGGTGGAGTTACATCCCCACTTATGTGGAGCTTAATAATACAGGGTCCGGCAGAGAAACCTGATTGTTTTTGAAATGCACAATTGAATGAATAGGGAAGAATGGGGGAATGACGTTCACCTAAGGGAAATTGTCCATAATTCCGTCTTCTGGAACCAATTTTAACATATTTTTGCTTTAAAGGATCTATATATGTCTTGTCTAAACATGTTTATGCGCTGAGTTCTAAAATCACTAAATAGTAAAAATAAAAAATGAAAAAGTAAAATTCAGTGTTTGATTGTCATTTCCCCTTGCATCGGGTAATGACGGTCGCCCATATGGCTAATGGCGGTCAAGAAATTACCTAATGTAACCAAAGAAATACAACCTACTTGTGGAAAAAACTTTAATCGGGGTTTATAAGACACAGTCTAGTTATAAAAAAAAAAAACATTTAATAAAATTGAAGTTTCCCATATCTTAGGTTTTTGTAATGACTTAATATTCCAACAATGTCAGCTTTCGTAATACAACTATCATCAACAATCGGAAAAATTAATATATTTGGCTGACCCTGGTACTGCCGCATGAACTTTACAGTTATAACCTTCTTGCGTAATTCAGTCACCTGCGCAACGAATTCTTTTTTAGATTTTTCATTGGAAAAAAATACAACTACAAAATCATTCTCTTTTAATTCTGCCTCCTTATCAATGGTTAATTCCCTTTTTTTCACGAAGGCCACCCTCCTCTTCTTGCAGCATGTCATCATCAGATGAGTTTTGACAAATATCATCCAGCTCTATGTCCGGCTCTGAGGAGGAACTTTCATTTCGCTTGCGCTTTGTATTAGTGTTCGTTGTAAATTCATCACGAATTGGGTCATAGATACTTCGGTTAACACATTTCTTGTTTTTAAGTCTATTTTTTTAATTCACTGCAGTTCTGCATATTCATAAACTAATTTTCGCAGCTGAAGTGGCGTCATTCCATAATACATACTCGCTAAAGTCTTCACATTTGAAGCAATATCGGCCTCCTGTTGTTTAGTAAATACTTGCTTTCTCCCCATGCTTGGCCCACCTTCAGTTAAAGACTTGTATCTTTGCTGAAATGTAGAAAATGGTATGTGATGATTTTTGGCCGCTTGTCTTTGGCTTATTCCATTTTTTACTTCATCAAATGCACTTGACAAGTCCTCTTCAGTCCAAACAGCCTTCTCAGTAATCCGCTTGTAATTTCTTGGCATCTGAAAATGAATGAAATTATAAGTGGGGTAATGGGGATCAACTGACCGTTATTACCCAATCTTTCTAGGAACCGTTAAACAAATAATATAACAAAACACGCGAAAAAAAGAAGAAATCTAATACGTGGATAAGCAAGTAGTCCTACTTACCTTCAAAAAAAAGATATTTGAAAATTATAATGTAAGAAGACAATCTTTTAAGACGTTAAACACCTGAAGCACTTACTTACATGGCATCCGCGGAAAAGTATAAAATGTCTGCTCAACGTCTACCGCTCAACTGAATTAAAAATTAGTGTGTCCTATGTGGTTTGATGTCGGTTCACTAAAGGGCGCTGTATGTATCGCAAGTTTATTTGAAATAATTAGTTAGATATTGTACTGACCGCTATTACCATATGACCATCATTTCCCCGTTCTCCCCTACGCACAATATTTTATTATTTTTTTTATTTACAAAAGAAACAGGCGAAGTTCAAGATTGAAACTAACATCACGCAAATGATCTTAACGCAGGGGCAATGATTACCTCCATTTTCTCCGCACTGCTCTAGTCTGTTAGCAAAATTAGTGATCACTCTTTCCAAGAGTTGACGTGGGATCGCGCGTATTTCCCGTTGAATGTTCTTTCGCAGTTCTGCCAAATTTTTAGACGAATCTTGGTACACTTTCGCCTTAAGATAGCCCCATAGAAAAAAAGTCACACGGAGACAAATCTGGAGAACGTGGCGGCCATGGAATATCACCTCGGAGTGAGATCAGTCTACCGGGAAATGTTGTTCGTAGCTGGGCCATAGACGCCATTGCGATGTGTGCGTAGTTACTCCATTCTGTTGAAAGAAAACCCTCCCAAGAGGAATTTGGTGGCGACGTAACTCAGGGAGGAGGAAGTCACGGATCACCATCAAGTAGCCCACGGAATTAATTGTCACAGTACGGCCGTTCTCTCCGAAAAAATAGGACCCTATTACAGCTGTCCTGCAGACTGCAGCCCAGACAGTTACTTTTGGACTGTGAAAGGGTCGTTGATGTAACCCTCGTGGGTTATGTGCGGCCCAATAACGACAGTTGTGTCTGTTAACCCAACCGTTAAGGTGGAAGCGAGCCTCTCTCAAGTGAACAAAATCATGTCAGGGTCTTCATTCATCATCCCTAATATTGTTTTTGCAAAAGCTAAACTTCTTGCGGTATCTTGATGATGTAATTCTTGAATCAAAGCAATTTTGTACGGGTGAAAATTCAAATCGGACATCCCTAGAGCCTGGGCATGACGTTTCATTGATCGCCGGAGACTCCGTTCAATGCAACTCGTACAACCTCGATGTTTGCAGGTGACCTTACCGTTTCTGCGGGAACCTCCTCTTCTTCTTGTTGTTCCAAAAGCTGTATTGCGAAAGTTCCGAACCTACAAAAGAATAGTGCTTCCTGGTGGAATCGGCCCACGAGGAGGAACATTAAAATGCTAACGAAATTGCCCCTGTGTTAAGATCACAGAATCGTTTCTTCTAAAGAACGTCTCTACGGCAAACGCACGGTGTTCACAAGTCCAACTCTCCATTGCAACAAAACTTCCATATCAGCAAAACGGAATGAGACCAACTTCCGCCACCTAACACCTTTCCACCACCTACTACCCCCGTTAAAAAACCGTCAGATTTAATTGCCGGACCCTTGATGAACTCTTATGCGGGCCGACTGATCTAGGCATACCTTGTCAAGGATATGCTGATGATATTGTCATATACGCAAGAGGCAAATTTGAGAATACTCTCTGTGAGGTAGTTCAAAGAGGATTGAAGTTTACGAGAAGATGGTTCCAATTGGTGGGACTCAATGTTCACCCCACTGAGATTACCTTAGTAGCATTCACTAGGAAAAGCAAATCCGATCTCTAAACCATAAAAATGGATGGGCAAAATATGGATTACAAAACAGAAGTTAATACCTAGGCTTTAGCCTAAACAATCAACTTCTCTGGAACAAGCACGATCTTGAAGTAACGAAAAGGCCAAAAAAGCTGTTCTGGGTGCAGAAACTTTGCAGCGAAAAATCGGGAATGCAACCCAAAAATACTGTTTTGAATGTACGCAGCGATAGTGAGACTGATCATCAGTTATGCGTCAGTAGCTTGGAGCAAATGAACTCATCTAGCCACCACGAGAATTAACCTCTCAAAAGTGCAAAGGTTAATATGCGTTTCCATAACTGGAGCTATCAGAACCTACTCTATCGAGGTAGTATTGGATGTTACCCCTCTCCACATTGTGGTGGTGGACCTGGCAAAAAGAACCACACTCGAAATGGTCAAGGAAGCAACGATTAGGCATCGGCCTCAATCTCCTGATGGTGATCAAATGTGGAAAATGCCCTGGATAACATGTCAAAAAAATTCAGCTTTGGGATGAAATTCACCACAAACTTTAGTAATAAGAGCGAGTGGGATTATAACACCATCTTAAAATTGAAGCAGATGATGGTATACTGTTGGCTCCAAAACGGCAGAGGGAACTGGAATAGGAATAGATGGGCCTAGAACAAAGTACTTCGAAATGCATAATTCAAAATTGTTTGCAAATAATTTTTTAATTATTATTTCAGTGTGCTGTAGCTTCGATTGCATTAATAATCGAAGATTTGTGGAGTTTAGATTAATGTTTAATTTACTAAAGATGGTACACCTATGCTTAGCATCTAAGCGTACCTAAACTAAAATCGATAAACTGATTGTACCATAACTCATAAGGATTTTTTCCGTCCGTAATTTTTGTAATTTCTTTTCCACTAATAGTACTCTGAGCTGTATTTGAGCCCCAAATTTCAGTGGAGATGGTACGTCAGCGTCTGTAGAAGTGTCAATGGGGTGTACTTCACAATCCGAAGCTTCACACAGTCAAACCAATATTGCTCATATAGCTTAGAATAAAGGAGATTACAATAGACATGAAAAGGTAACTTTTAAAAGAGCCCTTTTGTGATCATCTCCTATATCCTAACCTAAATGCGATCTATACAATTGCAGACCAATATTGGTCATATAGCTTCAATAATTGTGCAAAGTTGACTCTGCGTTTTGTTGAGGATACAATACCGGGCTCTCAAATATCATAAATCTAATTAGCAAGACAAAATTAGAGAGTATTTTTAGGATAAAGGAGATTACAACAGACATGAAAAGGTAACTTTTAAAAGAGCCCCTTTGTGATCATCTCCTATATCCTAATGTAAATGCGATCTATATGATTAGACATTCTAAGAAGAGCAATATCATCTGATAAGGAGTATAATGAAAGTGTTACCTAAGAATGTTTCCTTAATTTGTGTAAGTACATGACATAATCTGACCTATTCACTTGAACGAAGAAAAGAAAACGAATTTTATGGATCTTTTGGCAATATATTGACATAATTTTTATATTCCTGGCACACTTTCGGTATCATGTCACACTTCACTATTAAATAATCGTTAAAGATATGAAAATTTCCATCAAAAATTATTTACGAGTGCACTCGATGAAATGCTCGGAGACATAAATACAAGCGTAACTGACATATCGTTTGCATGGCAAACAGGTTTGATCTATTTATATCATCCTTCACGAATTACAAATTTAAGATGGGCGTGGGTGAATGTTTAAAACGATCTTACATATAGTTAGTTAGTGTATAGTTGCTCGATAAATTTATAAACCAAAACCTGTTTGCGTATTCATCTCGCAATATAAGTCTCAGTATTACGTAAGTGGATTCGATAATTTGGTCAATAAATTTAGATGTGTGCACGCTACTTCCATAGACATAAATTAATAAATATATTGCAGTGACTGACGTGCTTTTATTTCACGATTTTGCGAGGTAGTAAAGTGACAATGCGTTGAAATATGTTGCAGCGAAGGTCGAATATCAACGCGCACATATGTTGGAAATTTCTAAACTTTAATAATAGATGTCGTTTATATTCTCCACCTTTTATCTTAGACGAAGGTATCTTTTAAACGATTTTTTTTTACACTACTATAGAATTCACCCAGAATTTAAAAATATTAATCCCTAAAGCAAACTTTGTTATTGGGACTACAATAATTGACGAAATTGTGTTAAATGTATTGGTCACGATATAATTAATCAATGCAATTATTTGTTATTTTAATTGTTCAAGATTAATTTATGTGTATCGAAAAGAATGGCCCAAAAAAAAAATCCAAAATTGCGAGAAGTTTGGGAAACTGGCCATTCAATTACCTTTTAAAATCTTTTTTTCTTGACCAAGCAAATGTATATTCTTCTGCGTAGGCTTTCACGGCCGGTGTAACTATAACTAACAGCTTCTTGCGGGTTTCGCCGTGTGTCAAAACTTTCGCTCGACGTTTCGCTGTTCATACTGACAGCTTCTTCAGGATAACTGAACTGATTCTCCATGGTCCGACATTCTTCTTATATACGTCCCTGGTGCATCCAACCGTGTAGTTTCCGCTCCATTGACCGTGACGGTTCGTAGTAGGCTCTTCCACGTGTTGCTAAGGTGGTACCCTTCTTCTCTGTTAACGGTTTTATTCTTCTCTATTTCTATGGCTTCCCTGATGAGTCTTTTCCCGTAGTTCTTGGTGGTAGCTATTACTTTTACATTCTTGAAATCCATTTTGTGTCCGGCGTCGTGCATGTGTTCTGCCACCGCTGATTGCTCGGTCCTTCTTAATCTTGCGTCCCTCTCGTGTTCTTTTATTCTTATGTCGATGGCTCTTCCTGTTTGTCCGACGTAGCACTGTCCGCATTAGCATGTTATTTTGTAGATGCCTTCTGTGCGCCCCTTGGGTATCTTATCCTTTGCGGTCGGTAGATACTGCTGGATCGACGTTGCAGTCCCGAAGCGTACTTGTACGTTACGTTTCTTCAAAATTCGGCCACTTTTTCGGTGACTCCTGCTATGTAAGGTATACACGCCATCCCTCTTCGTGGTTCTGCAGTTGTCTCCAGTGTGTCCTCTGCTTGGGTGGCTCTCCTTATGTCGATGTCAGTGTAACCATTCTTCTTTAGTGCTTTCTCCAAATGTATCTTTTCACTGGTAAGATGTTGTTCGTCACTGATGGTTTCGGCTCTGGATAGCAATGTTTGTATTAATGTCTTCTTCTGCATCGGATGATGGTGAGATCTTGCATGCAGATATCTATCGGTGTGCGTCTTCTTTCTAAATACTGCGTGCTGTAGCATTCCCTCTTTTGTTTTCTTAACCATAACATCCAGGAAAGGGAGATTTCCATTTTGTTCTTTCTCCATGTAAACTTGATGGCTGGGTGCTGTGAGTTTGTGTGTTCAAGAACTGTTGTAGTTTTTCTTCTCCGTGTTGCCATATTACAAAAGTATCGTCGACATATCGCAGCCAACACTTGGGTTTCATATCGCTGGAACTTAGGGCTTCTTCTTCAAGTGCTTCCATAAACAAGTTGGCTATTACTGGTGATAAAGGGCTTCCCATTGCTGTTCCGTTCTTCTGCTCGTAGTATTTTCCTTCATACAAAAAGTATGTCGTGGATAAGCACAGTTTCACTAATTCAATGATGTCTTCTTGTAGTCCAAGTTCTGGAAGTAAGGCCAGTGCGTCCTCCGTGGGTATGTTAGTGAATAGCGATATAATGTCGAAACTTACTAAAATGTCTGTAGGTTCAGTCTTTAGCGTATATCCACAAAATGTTTCGAATTCTTCACATACGTTGCAGTTTGTCCGGTATATGGCTTCAGTAAGTTAGCTAAATATTTCGACAAATCGTAGGTCTGTGATCCAATGTTGCTTACAATCGGTCTTAATGGCACTCCTTCTTTATGTATTTTTGGTATTCCATACAGCCTGGGTGGTCTAGCGGCTCTTGATAGCAATCCAAGAGCCGAGAGTGAAAAGATATATTTGGAGAAAGCACTAAGGAAGAATGGTTACACTGACATCGACATAAGGAGAGCCACCAAGAAGAAGACGACACTGGAGATAACTACAGAACCACGAAGAGGGATGGCGTGTTTACCTTACATAGCAGGAGTCACCGAAAAAGTAGGCCGAATTTTGAAGAAACGTAACGTACAAGTACGCTTCGGGACTGCAACGTCGATCCAGCAGTATCTACCGACCGCAAAGGATAAGATACCCAAGGGGCGCACAGAAGGCATCTACAAAATAACATGCTAATGCGGACAGTGCTACGTCGAACAAACAGGAAGAGCCATCGACATAAGAATAAAAGAACACGAGAGGGACGCAAGATTAAGAAGGACCGAGCAATCAGCGGTGGCAGAACACATGCACGACGCCGGACACAAAATGGATTTCAAGAAGTAAAAGTAATAGCTACCACCAAGAACTACGGGAAAAGACTCATCAGGGAAGCCATAGAAATAGAGAAGAATAAAACCGTTAACAGAGAAGAAGGGTACCACCTTAGCAACACGTGGAAGAGCCTACTACGAACCGTCACGGTCAATGGAGCGGAAATTACACGGTTGGATGCACCAGGGACGTATATAAGAAGAATGTCGGACCATGGAGAATCAGTTCAGTTATCCTGAAGAAGCTGTCAGTATGAACAGCGAAACGTCGAGCGAAAGTTTTGAAACCCGCAAGAAGCTGTTAGTTAATGTATATTCTTTTTTGTTTGCTAAATAAAAAATCAATTATCTTTTGTGTCCAATGTTAGACATATTTTGTTCACACAACCACCAACATAGTACAGTAAAGCTTGTTTCTATTGGTACCAAATATTTTTTTTTGGGTGATACGATGATCCACAAAATGTATCACAAAACAAAAATATGTATCATTTGAATTCTCGCTACATATTAGCTAAATGCACTGATAAACGGAATACCTACAACCAGATAATTTAATCCATTCAGATAATCATTTTGATGATAATACGTTACTAAAAGTGTCGATGCGATTGTTTGTATTTATTTGTGCTCTATAATAAAAAAGCATTTGGTAGTTTTTGGAAAAGAAAAGCCATTGATAAGTTGGCTTATGTTGTAATTATTTTGTATCATTCCGCGTTCAATGTCTTATAATGGTAGGGTTGCATCTTCGCAGCTGGAAGTATCTTGATTTATTTAGCGAGTACTTCCAATCAGTTTTCGAGCAGAATGTTGCCATTCCTCAGTCAGATGAAAATGTTGTTATCTCTAGTTACTCTTGTATTAAATATGAGTCTGTTGAGCGCTCTGCTTTGCTTAGTGAACTTAAGGCTATTGATATCGGGAAGAGATCTGGACCGGATGGTGTTCCCCCTATTTTTGTTAAATGTTGTGCCGAAACTATTATTATTATTATTTAATCTGTCTTTAAGTGAGGGTGTTTTTCCACATCAATGGAAGCAGGCTTTGGTATAACTCTTGTCCTTAGGGATGGGGATGCAGGCAATGTTGCCAATTATAGGCCTATATCAAAAATTAGTGTCTTTTCTAAACTTTTTGAAAAAATTGTCACTACTTACATCTCTGGTGCTGTCTCTCATCTCCTTTGCTCGCAGCACCATGGGTTCCGGGCGGGTAGGTCAACTGTTATGCAATCAACTGAATATTCTCAATATTTGCATGAGGTTGTCGACTCTACTGGTCAGGTGGATGTGGTCTTCACAGATTTCCGCAAAGCTTTTAATGAAGTTAACCATAACATCTTGATAAATAAACTCCAAAGCTGAGGATTCTGTGGCGACTTGCTTAGGTGGATTACATGCTGTTGCACTTAATGGGCATATATCTAACTACATTAAACTCACTTCCCTCCCATCTATAGGTTATGTAATACATATATAACACTAGATTTAATACGGTCGATATTTTTGCTCATTCCAAGTAAATTTAAGTCAATTATTTTCAGTTTGCTCTGGATCCCTTCTTCATCTTCTTCTTTATAGTCGTTATAAGTTTTAATCGAATCTTATGGATTGTTTCATCTTTTTTGTTATTACAATGGTTAGCACTATTTCTATTATTACTATTATCAATATTACGGTTGAAGATAAACATTCATAAACTTTCTAATAATTTTGTTATTTAATTTAATATTTTACTGTATTAGTATTGTCGTTACTGTTTAGTGTAGTTCTGAGTAACTTTAATTAACATTTAGCTAATTAGTATTTCTCCTCTTGCTGTTCATTTGTTTTATTTTCATGTTACTGTATATTGGCCGGGGAAATATAGAATGAAATAAAATAAAAAAAAGATGTGCAGCATAAATAATAATCCCATTTTAAAGTTTTCCTTTTCAAGGCTATAAAGTTTTTTAAACTAAGTAATTTGGCATAGTATGCATAATTTTCTCTGCCAAATTATACCCAGAATAGAATATGACTGCTGTATGATCTCAACCAATTTTGTATACAGTAAATTCTGAAAAAAAAACGATTAAATCTAATTTTTTGCTAATATTAAGCGAAACTTTTGAATTTGAAACAATATGTAATAAATCTTCTAAACCCAAAAACTAAGATATTTGACCTTCCCTCGTATATAATTAAGATTTGATGAGTGTTATTTTAGTTTCAAAACATGCAGAGGTAATTTGTAAGAAAAAAGATTACTAAATTCAAAGACAAAAAAAATCCCCGTATGCTGCACACTTTCTGCCGGTCACTGTATATAACAATTGGATGATACACATTCACCTTCACAGATTCGTGTTAAATCTCTAAATCCTCAATCTTCTAATAATTCCTTCGTATCCATTTCACAATTTTCTTGCTTGCAACAAATAATTATATATCTAATTTAACAAAACATCTACTTAGAACTACAAAATTATTTGTTGCAATGTTTAGTTCATTTCAAAAGTGAAATATACAGGGTGTATCAGATATAGAGGTAAATATAATAATATGTAGCAGCTGTAATCATATACAATCAAAAAATCTTAATGTATAGGGGGTCCATCTGTAAGCGTTAACGAGAAAAAAAATATTTTATAAATGCCGTGGGCTAGAGCCGCACCTGTGCCCAACCTAAATGCTGTCCCAAGTATACCCCCACATACCACTATCATTCAGCCATTACCGCTGTTAGTTTTGTGTGGATCGCCGCTTGGAGTTCAAGCCGCTTCGAACATTTTATTTAAATTCTTCCCGTCTCGAAAAAACGATCCTTTTCAGGACCATCATGATTTCATATAAAGAAAATCGAAGCTTGATGCATCGGCAAAAGCGCGGGAATGTATAATTCATTTTCGCGCGATATCATTGTAAAAAGGCGTGTTTGCAAATTTTCTGTATCTACATTTATTTCTGTGTAATTAGATTCAATTCATTTTGCGTTATATGATTAAATAAATCCAAAAGAAGTAACTCAGATTCATGTGGTACCGTTTATTAACAACTAACTCTCGATTCGACAAAGCAAAAGAAAAATATTTACGTTTTTTTGTAACTACTGAAGTCGCATATCCGGTGAAACTCGAACGTCTTATCAGGATATTAAAAATAATACTTTGTAGACTTACGTAGAATGCTCTTAACAAAAAAGGAATGTTTATTTTATAAAAAGAAGAAATTTAAAATGCCTTAGTTTTGCTATTTTTACAAGAGCCTTTATTTATTCAGAATGACGTTAAATGAACTTACGGCATACCATTAAGAATAATACTAAATGAGTGCAATGTATTTATACATAATACCACGTTTAGCGGGTGCTTAACATGACGTTTCCTTGCATCAGGCCCGGACTAAAGAATTTTTGGCTCTAAATTTTACTTTTTTTATTCTTTAATGATGAAATCCGGTTTCGGTGGGTTTGTGCTTTATATGTCATGTAGTTAACACCCAAGCAAAATTTATATATAATTTTTTTTTGATACACCCTGTATATAGAATATATAGAAAGAAATAATCTAATTGCCTTGAACAAATTTTGCTTGATTCAACTATATCGTGTAGGACAAAGGGTCGATGAGTTAGGTCTTTATGGTCACCTCAACCCTAATCTAATCTAAGTATACGAAAGTGTGGACGGCGACTAAAAATTGGTCATTTGGTAACATGACGAACTATAGACTTACATACCGTATAAAATATGCAAGTATGACGCATACAAATCCCACACAACACAGCAGAACTTCAAGTGAATACAGTTTAAACAATGTATTAAGAATTTTATTTTTATAAATAACTTTTGCACCACAACTACACGCACATAAACGCGAAAGTACCAGTCGAATTTCTTGCCAAAATCAAAACCAATCTAAACGAACTACGAATAACTCGAATTTTCTTTACTGAGCGCACTTGTAAATGAATTTTCAGTGTGCCCCTCTTTCGCAACTTTTTATATTTTCAAGCGGATTTAAATTAAACTCACCTTGTGGAAAATTTAGCGAAATTGAGAAGACGCAAGAGTTTGCGTCAGATTTCACTATAAAACTTAATATTTGCAGCAAACGTATATATTGAAAATGCTTGCTAATAAAATTATAAATGAGACATCAACATTATAGTGTCTATTAATTTCATCTTAGCGTGAAATCAGGATACTGGATGCTGAATGGGAAACTCGGACAAGGAAGGAGATTAGTTTCTAAGTCTGCGGCAAGTCGCAATCAAATACCAGAAGGCCCAGTCTCAACAGTTAGGTAGCTTGTAGGAATTAACTGCTAATGTTAAAGGTGTTTCCCCCATTTAATTCGTCGTTAACAGTGTTAATGAAACGTAGGCTACTGGCTCCAGGATTAACATATTTCACCAGGGAATTCCTCTGTAATTCGTAAACAGTGGCAGATAGGAAAAATAGTTTTTATAAATTGTTGTAAAATAATAATTTTTCTATAACGCAAAATTATTTTATAAGACCATATATAACAACGCAATAATTGATTCGAAGCGAGATTATCATGACCATCAGCTATTATCAGCAGCTAACCCAAGTAGGGACATTTGGCGTGTTGTTCGTTCTCACATTGGTGGGAGTACTGGTTCTACCCATCCTACTTTTTCAATCTTAAAAATTTGCTAATCAGTTCAACCATACTTTTTCTCACTACAGATAAATTCACAGCTCATACACCAATACTCTGATTCAAATTTAAATACAAGTAATAACCCTTATTCTTTTTACTTTCAACCAACAGATGCAAATGAACTATCAGTAATATCTAAATCCTTAAAGAACTGTAGATCGTCGGGTATAGACAATTTACCCAGTAGTTCCTTAAAAAAATGCTATTCCAGTTTCGTACAACCAATAGCACACATTATAAATGAGTCCTTTTTCAACTGGACTTTTTCGGATCGCTTAAACAAGCTGTGGTTTTCCAATTTATAAATCCGGTGATGTAGAAATTTGAAAAACTACAGACCTATTAGTCTATTAACAAGTTTTCTAAATTATTTGAAAGAGTAGCATACAACCGATTGTTGGGTGTTCGGCAATAAGTTTAAACATCATAAACAAATGTCAGCATGGCTTCATTAAGGGTAAGAATACGGAAACTGCACTTTTCGAACTAACAAGCGGAATTTTAAATGCCTTGGAGAATAAACAAATAACTTTTGCTTACTTATTAGATCTGTCAAAAGCGTTTGATAGCATAAACCATTCCATACTTTTACAGAGGCTTGAGCACTATGGAGTAAGAGGTAACGCTTTTAGCTTGGTTTTAATCGTACTTAAACGAGCGTAAACAAAAAGTGCATGTTAAAAATTAAAATGAGGCTGCTCTTTCAGATAACATGACCATAACAAAAGGTGTGCCACAAGGTAGCATACTAAGTCCATTACTATTTATCGTTTACTTTAATGATATTTTTAATCTCAAGCCCACCTCTCTTGTAAGTAACTTTTCAACTGTAAATTATGCGGACGATACTACTTTTTTAATCACTGGTAGTACACTAGATGAAGTTATCGATCTAGGCAGCACTTATCTAAATACAATTGAGGAGTGGTTAACTATCAACCAGCTTAAAATTAACCACGATAAATCAAATGTCATCTTCTTCAAATGTAACAAATTTCAAACTCTTCCAGAAGCCGTGAATATATTAATAACTGTGAATATCCCGCCCGCACTTGTGTTAAGCTGCTGGGTCTTACAGTCGACGAAACCTTAAAATGGAAAGATCACGTCAATGTACTTTGTAAAAAACTATGTAGCTATTGCTTTGCGATTCGTCGACTTAGAGATATAGTAAGTTGGCATGTGCTTCGTGTTATGTATTATGGATCCTGCTACTCAAACTTAAATAATGGAATCGTTGTTTGGGGTGGTGGTAGTGACTTAAACAGAATTTTTTTTGATGTACAGAAAAAGATTTTACGTGTGATTAATAAACTCGAGTACTCTCAGTCTTGCAGAGGATTCTTCAAACAAACTAACATTTTAACTGTATATGGTATTTACATTTTTGAATTGCTAATCTTCTTATTTAAAAACAAATACTTATTCGAGGATAACGAATTACAACATGAGTATTCTACAAGGTTTAAAAAATGATTATCGCTACCCAAGCATCGACTTAACACTAAACAAGGAACACCGGCGGGTGTCCCCCTCCGATTTCGATGAAACTTAACAGATCGTAAGAGTACCTTAAAATTAAGAGACACGTATTTTTTTTTATCGGCGTATCCGCACGATTTTGGGGTACAGCCCCACAAGTTTGGACGATTTTTTCAATATTGCAAATATTTCCTAAATTATAACAGATATTAAATTTTCTTCTTAACATAATTTGCAGCATATTGCATGGCTCTAAGGGTGGCGTCGTCCGTATTCGCAAAAAGTTAATAACGGGGGACGGGGTACCCCGTACCTCCCATTTTTTTTACATTTTTTCTTTTTCTTATTCATCAAAGAAGGCCGATTTTACATAGAATACGATGATGTATAACAAGTTACAGAATTAATAATTGTAAAAATAGAAAAATAATAATAAAGCTTCAAAATTAATAAACTTGTCATTGATATAAATCAAATGAACTATAACAGAAATAAGTTTTTATCCTTAACATAATTTCCAGCATAATACATGGTCTCAAAGTAGATATCCTCATAAAAAGCTAATAACGGGGACGGGGTACCCCATACCCCCGCATTTTTTCAATAATAAGTTTATTCATTATTCATCAAAAAAAGATCGCTTTTACATAGAAAACAATGGTAATAAATTTGGAGGATTAATAATAAAAATAATTGTAATAATAATAATATAGTACATTAACAACAATTATTTGTTATCGTTACTCCGCTGCTCTCCTTACTTAAATATTTCTTAATTTAGAATTGTATCTACTCGACAAGCTATGGTCAAACCTTTCTATGCCTACTAACTTACACTATATACTATACGAAACTTTTATCGGTGGTAGCAACATGAATCGTTTTATCAACTGCAGTTAGTGACTGCGTTTTATATATTTCCTTAATAAAATGTTATTCATTCTTAGAATACCATAATCCTTTAATGCGTATATATGAACAAATTTGCTACACAGAACGAAGGATTAAATAATACATACATATATATTTTTTAATTTATTTCAAGTTTTTCGTGCAATGTAGGTGTACAATGTAAGTATTCAATGGAGCATAAATATAACTAATGTGAAACAGAATTAGATAAACATTATAATGCTTATAAATGTTTAAATACATGACATACTGTAATGCGGTTATTGGTATATATGTATTGCAATAGCGAACAAGATTAATATACATACAGTAATTAAGCTATGTAAGTATTACAGTAGTGATAGTCTGTGTAAAAGTGTTTAAAACACAGATTTTGTTTGCACCATGAACACCGCACAATAGCTGGTTTATTGCAAATACTACACAAGGGTATAGACTGCGCATCTTTGTTAAAACAAAACTCTACAGGATTTTTAAAGGGGCCAGGTCTTTCCTCAACGTATCCACTCTTATACCACGAGTACTTGAATACGTCGAAAAATCTTGGGGAAGAAAACTGATTATGGGTTAGGGATTGCAACTTAATAATATTATTTCTCTGATGTAAATCTATGTCGTAGTTCATAAGAATCACTATATCCGAAAAAGTTCTAACAAAATTTTTCCACAGTCTAAAACCATAGCGATCTTTTTTTGATGAATAATGAATAAACTTATTATTAAAAAAAATGCGGGGGTATGGGGTACCCCGTCCCCCGTTATTAGCTTTTATGAAGATATCTACCTTGAGACCATGTATTATGCTGGAAATTATGTTAAGGATAAAAACTTATTTCTGTTATAGTTCATTTGATTTATATCAATAGACAAGTTTATTAATTTTGAAGCTTATTATTATTTTTCTATTTTTACAATTATTAATTTTCTAAACTTGTTATACATCATCGTATTCTATGTAAAATCGGCCTTCTTTTGATGAATAAGAAAAAGAAAAAATGTAAAAAAAATGGGGGGTACGGGGTACCCCGTCCCCCGTTATTAACTTTTTGCGAATACGGACGACGCCACCCTTAGGGCCATGCAATATGCTGCAAATTATGTTAAGAAGAAAATTTAATATCTGTTATAATTTAGGAAATATTGCAAAAATTGAAAAATCGTCCAAACTTTGGAGGGGCTGTACCCAAAATCGTGCGGATACGCCGATAAAAAAAAATACGTGTCTCTTATTTTAAGGTACTCTTTCGATCTGTTAAGTTTCATCGAAATCGGAGGGGGACACCCGCCGGTGTTCCCTTGTAAGTGAGAACAATTTAGAATATAATTGCCTGAGGTTCTATAACAAATTGCCATCGCATATTAAACTGTAAAAAAATTGTCAACATTTAAAAATCATGTATACAAATTATTACTAGAAATAGAGCCATACAATATAGAGGAATTTCTAACCTCAAATATACATTTATAAATTTTTGTTCTCGACCTGACGTTTGCATTGTTCCATTTGTGTTGAAATACTGCAATAATAAAACTATTCTATTCTATTCTATCATGATTTGTACAGAGTGTTACGTAAACTGGGTACAGCCTTCTACTTTTTTTTAATTAATTTATTTAAGAATCGCTTAAACTGTTTAGAGGCAAATGGAAAACACTTTGAAAATTTAACATAATTCATCTTATATAGCTTCTTTCTAAACTTTTAATGGAAGCTCATCGCTATACACACTGTATGTATGTGTATAACGTACTATCACTGTGGCCTTTTCGTTTTTTGTTCGCCTACATATAATAAAATGGCATAAATACGTTGATAAGTATATAATTTAACAATCTATGTTACAAAATTACCTGTTCCTACATGCATAGATAACTGCACAGCATTTATTACACAATTACAGTTTCATGAATGAAATATTCATGCATAGAACGCGTTAAGAATCTATAATTTAAATTAAGCATCATATTTGCGTGATCTAGTTTAACAGGAAGCGTTTGTAATCAATGTAATGTATAAATATTAAAAATAGTAGTATGCATATGCAAGCCGCGCTTATCGAAGTTTATTTACATATCAATGCGTTAACCCGTATCTAAAACAAACATACGTGTTTGTATACATATATTTGTACCTCTACGGATGTATGTAGACTAACTAGATTCGGAACGCTAATAATATTATAATGGTAAAGTTGAGAGCAACGATCTGTTTGCATAACATAAACATCGTATGGCAATTAAACTCGATTTGTAAGCGGCCGATAGACGCGAAAAGACCTCGGTAAAATTTCGTTAGAACGAATTGTCCAGTCACGACCTTAATTATCTCGGAATTGTTTCGTGGTCTCGTCTCGGACGAACCAATTTATAAGTAATTGAAAAGTAGATAATCGAGCAAGTGAATACGATTAAAATGACGATGCCGACGATTTGATTCAATACAAAAAAAATTGGAAGGAAGAAACTATACAGTTGGTAGATAAATGTGTGAAGACGGTCAAAACAGTGTAACAAAATTCCACTTTGTCACACTGTTTTTCACTTTATGACATTGTTTGTGGTGATTTTTTATGCGGGATTGAGAGAGGTTGGTAATATAGCTTGTATAAGTGTTTTGACGTTTGACGGTTCAACTCATTTTTGTTGATTGACCGATAACTATAAAATACCAACAGAAGAAGAATTCAACAATATCAAATATCATTACGGAGTAAAAAATTAAGAAAAAATAGTGTTAACAAACATATTTTGGGGAAAATATTATTTATTATAATCTGATTAAGCAACTAACAACATAACTAACCTAAAATTAACCTCTAACCTAAATGTATAATAAATGGTGCAAAAAATTGCAATATAATGAAATTGGAATCGTCAAAAAGTCAGATTAATCGTCCTTAATAATGCCACGAAATTATTATTATTATTAATATTTTTAGTAGTTTTTAAGTTAGGTTAAGATGTATAATCTGACTGATTTATCTCCACTCAGCAAAGTCGTCATATAAAAAAGTGGGGAGGAGTAGAAGTAAATCAGAGCAGTAGTATACGAGTCATTGTGTGTATGGTTAAGAATAAAGAGTAGCTGTTTAACAAGGGAAGTTGCCTGATTTTATTAGAACGTGCATATATTTATTTATGATTAATTACTTAACCAACAACAAACGAGTTACCCCCAGTTATGGAGTCGTAGTTTAGGATCCTTGACAATTATTGTATGTATGTATGTATACAGGGTGATTCTCAATATATGCGACAAACTTTAAGAGCTGATTCCTGAGGTTATTTTGATCATAAAAGTTCATATGAGTATAAATCCAAAACGGTTTGGTTTTAAAGTTATTGGATGTTTAATAATAAATTATGAACTATGGCTAACACGATATAATATCACAGTTGGTTCTTCAAAACCTATTGTGTTGAGAGGGAATTGTTTATTTGTCATTTCAATATTTGTCAATAGTTGTCAGAGTATTCATTCAGTTTATTGCCAGTTTCTGTTTTCTAAAATGAATTACACGAATGCTGAGATGTGTGATATGCATTTCGTTTACGATCTTGCCAATGGAAATTCGCGTGCTGCTAGACGTCTTTATGAAAAACGATACCCGAACCGTATCATTCCGCATCATTCAATATTTGCCCGTCTTCACCAACGTCTTAGTGAAACGGGAAATTTTAAAAAACGGACCACTGATAACGGGCACCCATCTACAGTGAGAACTCCACAAGTTGAAGAAATGGTACTAAATGAAATTGAGGAACATCCTACCACAAGCACCAGAAAAATT
The DNA here is from genome assembly GCA_004143645.1 of Protaetia brevitarsis. Taxonomy (NCBI): domain Eukaryota; kingdom Metazoa; phylum Arthropoda; class Insecta; order Coleoptera; family Scarabaeidae; genus Protaetia; species Protaetia brevitarsis. The sequence continues at coordinate 26,886 of RXPK01001319.1, read as the reverse complement.
GCGTTTGCTTTAATTAAACATTAGTCAGGCTACAGTTTGGAGAATATTGAAAGATCAACTGTTGTATCCATATGACATTCAACGGGTGCAGGTACTTTTGCCGGCAGATTTTCCGCAAAGAGTGGCTTTTTCTCAATGGATGCAACACAAAATCGCACAAAATCCTGACTATTTGGCTCAAATATTCTTCACCGGCGAGGCTACTTTCTCTAGACACGTGATTATTAATTTTCATAATAATCGCATATGGGCCGAAGAAAATCCGCACGAACTAGTGAATGCCCGTCATCAACATCAATTCTCTGTCAATGTGTGGGCCGGAATAGTTGGAGATCACTTGATAGGTCCACATTTTTTACCGATGCGGTTAAATGGCGAGGTATACCGCAATTTTCTTGAAGAGGAGCTACCACTACTGCTGGAAGAAGTTCCGTTGCAATTAAGATTACAAATGTATTTTATGCATGACGGTGCTCTAGCGCATTTTAGTTTTGGTTGCTCGCGAGTTTTTGGACAATACGTATCCAGATCGGTGGATAGGACGGGAAGGTCCACAACCGTGGCCTCCTCGGTCTCCAGACTTAAATTCTTTGGATTTTTTTCTCTGGGGTCACCGTAAATAATTAGTTTATACGACTCCCATTGAAAATGTCGATGAACTGAGAAATCGTATTATCGCAGCTGTTCCAGTCGTTTTGCTCCTCCCTTTGTTGAGGAGGGAGTGGTTCACGGCAACGGTCTTCATTCACCCTATTCCGGTTTTAAGCAGAGAGGACGAACTTATAACTATCTCGTCATGAGCGAACCCTAACAAGATGGCCTTTCCCCTATCCACCACCCCGGGACGCGCCTGGTAGGTACTCCCAACCCCTAGGTTGACAATTATTATATGTCTTCACTGTAACAGTGGCATTATCATTTGAAGAAAAAGAGATTACTGTTTATTTAGAAGAATATTTTGGTTATCGGTTGTTGTTCCATCCTGAACTACTTTTGCCTCAATTTGATTTCCTAGCACAGAAGTCGGCTCAACAGGATGCTTTTCACTATGAGTCAAGGGGCGATCTTGTGGACTTTTCGCAGTAGAGGTTGAAGCTCTCGATTCTTTGTCAGACGTAAATAATTGCGCTCTTTCTTTTCTTTTAACAGAAACACCAACGTATTCCTCAGCGACAGCTGACGATTTCCAGCCTCTGTCCTTTTTAATGTACATAATTAAATCATCTCCTTGGTTTCCAGCGTATGAAGCAGATGAACGACAAAAATCCATCAGTATATCTCGCTGGATTTGGAAGATTAAGGAACTTGACTATATTTTTAGAAGTTTCACCGATCTCATAACACAATGAATTATGGAATAAATAGTAACAAAACCAGAAAATGAGTTCTTTCCAATCCTTTTATTAGTAAAAAGATAATTGTCGACCGATTTCGGCTTATGCCATGCTCTGGACACAAGTAGCTTTTAAATTCTTACTGACGTATTGTGCCCAGAGGATGGCATAAGCCGAAATCAGTCGACAATTATATTTTTACTAATAAAAGGATTGGAAAGAACGTATTTTCTGGTTTTATTAATAATACCACCAATCCAAAACTTCCAATAACTAGACAATGAATTAAGTTTGACACTCTGCATATCGCAAATTATTAGAGTTTACTGCAAATTATCGCAGTTAATTTTCTCAAATCCACATAGTACGCATCCATGGGTAAAATAAATGGGAGATTAAATACAAAATGCCAAGAGGTATTGAGTTTCATTTCTACTATCTAAAATCTAAATGATTGATTAAATCTCTTACGCGGCGGAAACAACATTTCATGAAAGATCTAGTGTGTGAAGTAAACTTGATTGAAACTACTGACATAACCACTTAAGCAATAGATATTTCAGACTCGTTCCGAAATAATTTGAAATATACCAGACCCGATACATAGCAGCGAACATATGCTACGATATATATTTCGGTCGGATGGCTTACTAAATTATTTAATTACACGCGTCTCTAAGCATCAATAACCCAGATTCTTCTCCAATGCACGTTCAAGTGCACAGAAACCTACAAACTATTTCGTTATGCGCGATTTGGCCTGCGGCCAGAAAGAAAAAAATGTTGATAGAGACCTGAAACCGCAGTTTCGTGCAGTGGACCATCCGTTCCCTGCTGATTCGAAAGCTTGAGGCATCTGCCAGATTTGCGCTTTAAACTTTAGCTACTTTAATACGAGAAGTTTCTTGTAATGCGTACATACAATATATGCATTTATTTACGGCACATTAAGATAGAGGTTATTGCCACGATATATCTTGTTTTATTGCAGTTACGATACCACGGAGCCAAAGGATTACTATTATTATTTTGGCGAATAATACTACTGTTACAATAAACGAAGCTACGGTCAAAACAATTTATATAAAATGAATATAAAATACTAAAGGTTATTTCAGGTAAAGAATTTAGTTTATTATGTTAACTGGGTGTTGTTTAAATTTAGCTTTTCTTTAATGTTAAGGATATTATTTAGATGTATTTATGATATTTTCCGAGAAAAACATATTTTTATAAGAAAATTTTAGTCTGGAAAAGTTAAAAAATAATGAAATAAAGTTTATGTATCGCTCGATTAATTATTATTATTTTATAAGACTTGTTATTGATGTTTAGTATGAAAATATGTGGTTAGTGAACGTTTAATTGTTAAAGGATGTACCGATATTGTTTAAGGCGCTTTTTTATTTTTGCGTCTATATACAATAATACTAATAATATTATTTATTTACAACTATAATCCAAATACATTATGTGTTTAGGAAATAGCACAATGCTAGAACAGAATTAAATTAGTCTAGAGAATAGCACAATGCTTTATTATTATTATTGACGTGTTTATATCAATGAAATATTTTCTACATATGTAATAACATATTTGTTTTTATCCAGCGCTGATCAGTTTTGACTATTTTAGTAGTCAGTTAGCGTCAACATTATGAAAAAGACTATATCACCAATGAGTGTTTTTTACAGCCTTGCTTTCTGAATTCATTTCTATCTTTTTTCGAGTCAAGCAATTCGTAGTTAGTGGCTTGAGCCGCCACCATTGATGAACTTGGACTTTGAGTGAAATAGCTTAATTTTGATGTTGTTTCTGTCAGATATGTTGAAACTTCAACACAAAGTTGAGCATTAAGGAATTGATGGAGCTGATGCTTTAATTTGTTTAGGTCTTATTTAACCAATAGAAAACAAAGTATTTTTGTCAACAGCAGTCAATCTTCTTTTAAAACCACTCAGAACTGAAGATGGTTTTTGGAGAGCCCACAATAACAGATTATTAAAGCCCACAGCGGACATATAGAGCTATTACCTGACAAAATCGGTTGTGAGCAGGGGAAGTGGTGGAAGAAAAATGAAGAAGGGGTGACCGAAGAAGAGGTGGCTGCAGAAAGTTGAAAAGCATTTGATCGGACTAGGGGTGATGCAGTGGAAAGAAAAGGCGAGAAATAGAACTCTTTGGAAACAAATTGTAATTAAAGCCAAAGATTTACATGGCCTGAGGAAGCTCATATATACAGGTGTCCCACCGAACTGGGTCATTAGATTTTTTTAAACTTCTAGCAGGAATTTGATTTTGAAACTCGCAGTGTAGTCATGGCCTACTGTGGTTTATCTAAAGAAAATATTTTCAACTTTATAACACTTTCGGTATACAGGGTGTTGATATCAACTTTCTTATTTTAAGTAGAATGCTACAATTTTTATCGGTACAATGAATGTATCGAGTCATTTGCAATTAGTTTACATGAGGGTTTCCTATCCCTGAACTGAACCGTTTTTGAGATATTTGCAATTTTGTTGATTTCTTGACGTGTGCACTGTTTCAAGTGAAATTAAATAGCTGATCAGGTATCAGATACTTAGTGATTCTACTAATGTCGATGTAGGTACAAAAACGTAGGTAGAAAGTGTTATGGAAATAATGACCAAATTACATACAGGGTGTTCGGAAACGCATCTCCAATGTGGATACCTTTAAACCAACAAAACTTTTTTATTTCAAATGGAACATGGTATTTTTTACTACAGCATTGAATGCAGCGTTAAATTCTACATCGATTGACATTAGGGTTTGGTATACTTATTTTTGTTAGTTTTTGAGATATTAGCATTTATTGCCTAAAATATGACTAATTTCCAAGTTTTGAGTAAATAAAATATTTTTTTCCTAAAAACACTCTGTATATTATTTTTAGAATGATGTGTTATCTTTTTTTGTATTGTTTGGTTTCCATACCTGAGATATTTATCATTGGAAGTTTTCCAATTATTAGCAAATTTTATGTAATTGTAATTATAAAATATTAATAAGTCATAATTATTATGCGACAGCAAATTACATGTTAATATTTTTGCCTGCTTATTAAATACATCGAAAATAAGTAAAATTAAAAAAAAAACTAAGAAACTATTATTGTGAAAGAACATTTATATTGGGCATTTTCGAAGACTTTTAATAGTTTGTTCCTGATTTATGTTATCTGTCTGTATCGCTTAATGACTAGTTTAATATGAAAAGTCAAGGAGCTGCATTGTTTTCGGAGAATCCATGTCAGACGGCTCCCCTACAAAGAAAATACCTGGTCTAGTAGGTGAATAATATTTGAAATGTTATGAGTGTATAGGATATCTGCTTTAATTTCCTTTTGTATTTTATTTTTTTTTGAGGTTTTTATTCATTGCAAATAAGTGTTGATATCTAATCATTGTTACATCTTTATGAATGTAGAATAAGTCTAAAATGTTATTTGTATATGTAACTTTCAATGTTTTTCTTATTTCCTTCGGTTTACAGTATTTTATTTGTTAGAAGAAAATGTGTAAAGTAGTTGACAGCATTAGAACTTACTAAAAAAGATATGACTTTTAATACTGCATAGGTTTATCACTGCGCAACTTGATAAATTACCAATAATGGATATCACTTGTTTGTTAGCACATCTCATATCAAATAATTAATGTACGTTCTCTATGACTAAAAGACATTACTATTAGTAAGAAACTAGTGAACGTTAGATATCTAAAACATAGATATATTTTAGATGGGTTAGGCAAATAATGTACAAAAACTCATTTCACTTGTTTGAAACTTGGAATTTAGGCATATTTTTAGCAATTTTTTGCAAGAAATGCTAATACTTCAAAATCTGTTAAGAATAGGTATACCAAACCCTACTATCAATCGATGTAGAATTTTGCGCTGCATTCAATGCTGTAGTAAAAAATGCCATGTTCCATTTGAAAGAACAAAATGTTGTTAGCTGAAAGCTATCCACATTGGAGGCGCGTTTTTTGCACACCCTGTATGTGATTTTTCAATCTTTAATGAAAAGCAGTTTAACTCGAAAACCACAAAACAAAATTACTTTTGTACCCTGGGGGAAAATAAAGTATAATTACAGACCTTTCATAATATAAACATATGCAGGGAGTTCTATTTAAAATAATGAATTGTACTGTGGCACCTTTTGTATGAAACACTCAGTATATCGGAGTATATTTTTAAAGCTACACAATTAATATTATATTATGTTCCAGAAATGTCAAGTTGCTATCTAGAATACAGCCGAATTAATAAAATACAGACTTATTATTTCTGCAGCCAGTATTGCTTTATAGTGCCTTATATTAGGTTTAACTTCTTTTTCAAATTGTTCCACCACAGCAAATTGGATAAAATTTTCACATAACAAAGCTAGGCTATAGGAGCATTTTTGATGAAAGTTTGGTGATTGTGCACGCTGGGAAGGATGATCCCGTTTCTGAGGTTCCCAAAAATATTTAAATTTTTTTTAACTAGTTAAAATAGTCACAACCAGGGCAATTTTTTTTTTTTTTGTGAAAGTACTAGTCAAACAAATTATTTTTGAAAAATTTCAAATTTAATGGGTAAAAAGTGGCGAAGATAAAAAATAAAGTAGTTGGGGGGTTAACTGTTTCTATCAACTCTCCTATTAGTAGTAGAGGGCTGAAATGTTCTACAAGCCATTACACTGTAAAAAAAGTTGTAGTAAAATTACATGTAAAATCGTTGATAACAAAGTTGCCTACAATTTTACAGGTAAATTTGCTTCATAAGCTAAAATTTCTACCATCTAGTAAATTTCACATGCTGATGTGTTTTTCAAAGATTGTACCGTAAAATTCGTATGTAATATTTATATGAACTCTATATTTACCGAACACTGAAGTAATTTTCATATGTATTTTTATAAAGAGAGCAAGCAACTTACCTAATTCTTTTATAGCACCTAATAGGTCATACTGAATCGCTCAACCAGGGATCAAGAATGAACACGCTTACGCGAAACCTACGATTGTTTGAGACGTACATGATATCATTGAGCCAATAATAAGTTCGACAAACGAATAGAATTACCTACGCGCACAGATAAATAATCCAATAACCAATCACATTGCGGCGTATGAATTTCGTGCTTTCCATGATATCTATAGTTTTACCCGAAAATTCAAGTAAAAACAAATAAATATAAAAGATCCTCTTATTTTTACAGCAAAATTAATAGTTCACAAGTAAAATTACTTTTAAAGCGCACTAAATACCCCAAAAAAATGTCAATTTTACACTTTTAAGTAAATTTTGAGAGCAAATCCAAAATTGTACATGTTTTTTGAATTTTTGTTACATCTTAAACTTACATGAAAAAGCTATAAATTTTACCGAAATTTCTTTTTCCATGTTAAATATCCTAGAAAAAACATGTAAAACAAAATTTACATGATTTATTGTGGTAAATTCACATCGTTTATTACATGTAATATTCCTGATTTTCCATGGCAAAATTACTGTATTTTTTACAGTGTACTTTCCTGAAGCGCAAATTTAATATAAATTTTCAATTCGATATGATCGGGAGCACTTATTCTGCTATACCCCTTTACTATACCTTTTCTGCGTTGTTCTAGTCATAAAGAAAATAATTACTAAATTATTGAAAACGACTTCAATTAGTATGCATAATTATTGGGTATACTCAGTGTGTACATTTATTATTTGTTCCAAGCGATATTCTTGTAAATTCGGTATGGAGGAAGGTGAATGCAAATGAGAGTATGTGCTTCCCTTTCCCGCCCTATCATTAAAAATTTACCAAGAACAACCACCTCTAATTGCTAATCCTGCTGCCTAGTATTTACGGCGACTTCGTTAGCTTTAATTATGCATATCCATTACGCGGCGCCACCATAATCACCCCCGGGGCACAATGAGCCTAGAAGTACTAAAAAAAATTAATTAGGGAAAACATCGGCGTTGCCGTCAAAACCTTATTAATTCTTCGATTCAATGACAAAAACGTCCAGCGCCACTAAATATGAGACCGAGTGATTAAATACGTATACGTGAATGCTCTAAGTTCTCTATCGGATTCATTAGCATTCAAGTCAAGTCCCATCTGTCGGGAATTTCACGTCTAGGACGGTAAATATAGCAGATGTTTGCATTTCATTAAAATCGTTGAATGTCTAATGCGATATTGTTTGTGTAACATCAACTACGTTCCGAAATATTCTAGGAAGATCGGGCCCAGTCGCCATACATACATAAAATAGAAGCTCCTTCTATATAGTACACGTCCCAGGCGCACATGAGCATGCTTATAGACTTTGTTGTGATTGGTATTCCTGTAGCGAAGTGCGCACGCATTTATATATTAATATACAGTGTGTGTCACAAGCGTTGGCGTTAAAACATTAACTACTTCCAGGAAAATTCCTCTCCCTGCTAACCAAAATATTGAATTATGTAATAATTTAAGTGGGAGGGCAAATGCAGGTATAGAACAGTATCATTTTGAATGCGCCGAACGAGAATCGTGTGGCGCACCACCCCCTTCACAACAGTCAAATTTTAGTCGACCTCGGCATTCATAACATAGATTAGTAACATAACAGATATGGAATTTCCTACTCACATGACGTTCTCAGAGTTTAGTTATGACAAAGGACACCGAGCGCCATATCGACATGAATTGTGGCGGGGTATATTCAAACTTAAATACTATTTGAAAATATGCTAGAAGTTGTGGAAATGTCTGAATAATAGAAACTACTGATGACTTTACATAAATACAGAACTAATTTCCACAACAATAAACTGAACTACTTTTATCTATTTTAAAATAATAAAAGGAATATAACAAAAGAGGATATAAATTGTTGTCTCAGTAAACAGCCAGGCGATTCAGGTGCATTTTGGCACATGGGCATTCTCATATGTTAAATATTCAATATTCCCCTCACATCGATGAAATTAAAAGACTTTTTCGAATCAGTTGCACTCTTGCGAAGACAATCGCAATCGATGTCTGTTAGAAAATTTCAATTCGAAGACATTCACTAGCCAACTTCCCTGAGAGATGGAGCTGTTTCGACTAATTTTATAATTTTCAACGGCTATTTTGATAAGATCCTATTTATTCCAAATTCCAACCTAAAATGATGGTTATTTTTAAACAAAGTTTATCATATTAATATTTTAACCACAATTTACCTACATAAAAAATAATAAGCGTATTATTTCAATTCTTATCTAAATTTTAATATAATTATCTTCGACATATTTTTGGGTTGGAAAATTTTATATGCGACCGCCAAACATTTTGCGACAACTGGTGTAAAATACTGCTGTGGTAGACACCCCGTTCTTCGCGAGTGTATTTTTAGTTGCATAGATTTTGTCTTGTTTACTCCGGTCAGCCATTTGTCAATGTTCCTAGAGGGTTTTCGCAAATTTAGATTTATTTTATTTAATAATTAAGTAAATGAGTTTATTGTTTGATTTATTTAATTTAATGTTCAGTTTTTAAATTAATTCCATTCAATTATTTCTCTTTTGAATGTTGGCGTATTGTTTATACGTCTGCGTTGTTTTTGTTAGAAAAACGACTGTAGAATTTTGTCAGGCAGTTCCTGTTACCGTGACTACTCGTATTTTTGGGTATCATTGTTTGCCATTTTGTATTTCATTTTGATATCGTAATTCAATTCGCATAAATTCTCTTTTATTTCGTCCATCAAGGAATTCGCTTTATAATAATTGTTATTATATTGATGTGTGCACATTATAGATATGAGATCATTTATTATTTCTGTGCAGGAAGATATGTTTTCAGTTTAATTTTTTCTCATTATATTTTAAAGTGTTAATTTTACCGTTTTTCGATTTTGCTGTGTCGTTTTTTAATTATCAATCACCTCGGTCGAGTGAACAGAAGCATTGTTCTTTCATTTAGTTTTCATTTTTGTATAATTTCGTGTGTTTGTCCACGAATTTATTTTATTTCGTTGAAACCACGTGGATTATATTGGTAGAATTAAGATTATCTTCCTGCACAAACTAAACTTTTGCTTTGTATAGGAAATAGCATTGTCCTATTGTAATTTAGAATCAAGTGCAGTTTTTAAATTTAGGCCAGAACCCTCAGTTCACGGTTTTTTTTTTCTGCACAAATTGTAATTAACCCTTTTTGAATAAATTTTGATTGTTAATTATCTTCGTTGGGTTAAAAATTCTGTTCTTTTATTTTTAATTAAACCTTTTCAATTTTTGGGGTAAGAAAAAAGAAAGTCAGATTTCATTCACTCACAATTTAGTTTTCGTGGTTAGATTCAAGTTTTAATTCGCGAGGGTAACTCTGAGGTTAATAGTTCTTTTGCGTTCAATTTTAAAATTTTATCCGTTGAGCTAGCTAATATTTCATTTTCTTTTGCAAGTTCACTTATTACAGTCAGTACACAGCAAGGGTACCTATAAGGTAGCAGTTATGAGTTTTATTATTTAATAGATATCGAGGGTTTCATGGAAGAAGGGCGTATTGATCAATTTTTATTAAATTGACTTTTTTGGGCGTATATTTTGAAATATGGAAAAACATAACTATTAACAAGTTGTTCTTATTCTTTTCCACCATAATAACACGATAAATTGAAATTACGATTATACATAATATACTTTTTATGACAATAATAAAGTTTAAACCATGATGCTCTAAATATTAACTTATGGCTAATATGCCCTTTTTCCATGAAACCCTCGATATGTATTCACGGCACGAAACTGAATACCTAGTAATTGTTACCATCAAATGTTGCATATACTGATCTACCTGTCATTTAAGAATGAAATCATACAGATAAATGTCTCAAAGACGCGGGATTTTTGAAATTTAAAATTAAACGTATATTTCTATGATGAAATTATATCGCAAAACTTGGAATTACTAATTAAAAACGTATTTGTTATTTAATAACCCATTTTACTTACCTGAGAGATTTATATTCTTAATACGTTGTTTATACACTGCTTCACATTAGAGCCAATGTATTAACCTCTCCAGTAATAACATGATTTTTGTTACCTTAATACTAAAGTGAGGGATCGGTCTCTCAGACTGAACGCTTAAATAAAATCTAATTTGTTTTAACTTAAACGTTTTCTGCACCTCACAAAGTTGACCAACGACAGTGGTGCAGTATCAAAGCCCCATGCACAGAATTTCACGTAAATTAAATACTTTAACATTGGATATTGGAGTAGAGACATTAAGCAACAGCTCTCACAGCGTCTACGGGTGTATTAAAATTTAAAGGGGGTATGTTCCTATTCGTAATTTGTTTAACGTCAGAGCGTCTTCTAGACTGTTGTAGGCAGAAATTCTTCTACCGCATGCCATCTGGCATTTGAGAAGGTATATTTTTGATTTGTTGTTAATAAATAAAGATGACACTAGGATGATTAATATCAGATTTAAATAATTTGTTCAAAGCATTGCATTAAAAAAATATTTAAAGAAAATACTTAAAAAAATATATTACTTGGAATAAAATTGTCTCCACCTGGGCTTGGCAAAAACAATATTTCTATGTAGTTGTTAAAGAATTTTGTTTATTTTTTATTCTCTTATTTACTTAAGCGGATGCGATGTTCGTATATTTGTTATTTCTATAAGTTTTATTTAACCGCGTATACGCTTGTCATTTATTTAACATACCACTAAAATATAAGTATTTTTAGAAATACCTTCTTTTTATTATTTCATTTCATTTTTCAACAAAACTACATTCGTACTTGTCTACTATATTAGGAAACTGTTACAAAATAGCAGTGGAATATCTGTTACGCGATGCAGTGAGTGATTCACTTAAATCTTGCATGTCTTTACTTTTCTAAGTTCTCTATTATGGTATTTACGATAAAAACTATTTGTTAGCAAATTAAAGTCCTTATACAAATGAAGATCTGATTCTGACTTTCTGATTGATATCCAATGCGATGTTTTTCTGTACTTCGATTTGACAAGTAAAAATTTCGAAGTATGTATTTCTTTTACACTAATGTATTTAAATAAGTGAGAGATTAATCATTCAACTAACTAGACAATACCAAACAATATCGCTGGTCGATTCAGTACGAAGCGATATAATTGAAATAGAACAACTTTTAATCAAATCGTGCTCCTTACTGGCTGGCTATACGATTCTTTAATTGATCGTAACGTTGAAATTGGTGGTGTATATGCCGAACCTTAAATCATTGTTTAAACCAATAAACCCAGACTATAAAGCTATTCAATTAACAACTTGTACAAATATTTAGGTTTTGAGGCGTTTTGTTGATACTTTGCGCAGGATTCCAATTTTCGTTGTGGTTTTTAAATTATTTACGTTTAGGTACATCACAAATGAACTCCCTTTTTCGTAAACAAACTTAATTAACTTCATACACTTCGTCTTATGTTTTTTTTTTTATACAGGAAAACCTTAAATATATGAGCTGCAGTACTTAGCAGGCTTATTAGAATTTTTGTAATTTTATTTTAAGATTCTGTGAAGAAATGTGAGGATGTTGGAGTTAGAATAAACATTACGCTTTTTATTTACCATCATCCTGTACATCCGATCTCGATTTATATAAGCTAATTCCTTTAAACAGTCAATTTTTTCAGAATTTATCAAATGATCTAGCTAGAAATCAGTGGGCCCTAAATGCCTATATTGGATTTGTCTAAAGCGTTTGATTCAGTATGTCACGACATCGTCCTGGATAAACTGAACTACTATGGGAAAAGTAGAGAACCATATTTTATTATATTTTATAGGTGCAACGTCGTCTCATTCATCTCTACTTTTAACAATAGATTTTTGTGTCAACTTTTTAATATCAGGTATTCCATCAGGTTCACAACTCAATCCCTCATTATTTATACTTTACTATTACTAGTTTTAGATAAAAGTTACTGATGTACATCATCTTTCGATATTCGGTGGCCGTATAAACTAAATTACAAACACAATTTGAAATCCTAGTTCGTATACTATCATACAAAAGGACCTCTGTTTAAAGTATATCATTGCAAACAGTTGTATCTACAAAATTCCATACCGCCAGTAAACAAATAGCAGTGAACAGCGCTTAACAAAACGCACATTATTATCTCTCTTTTAATTCAATATATACAAAGACTAAGTTATCGCAATAATGCTTTTTTTTATTAGACGTAAAATGTAGTTTTCGACGTCGGATAAGCGTTTAAATAGAGTGTTCAGAACACATACCAGCATTTATATAATTGCGTATTTATTTTAGTGTTGCGTGTATAAGCAAAGACAATAACTTCCACGAAGGCGTTTTCAGTAATACCCATGCATAGGTTAATGAAATCGTGCACAAAATCGATTTAACGAAATTGCTTGTTGGCATATACCTTGACTAACTCCTCTTGATTACTTCTTAACTCACGTTGTACACTTTAATGTCTTAGAAACATGAAAACTTATCGATTAGCGAATATGATTTTCATGTTTAATGGGGTAGTTTATTGGATAGATGGCAAACTAGGAAATATTTTGCATTGGCTAGCGTCCTAACCCCTAATCAGTGGTGAAAATTTTATCATTCAAGGTATTTTAAAAGTTATTCCGGTTGGCTAGTTTTGAAATGAAGGTTCTGTATATTACAACTCAAACTGTACCTGCGATATTTTTTTATCTAATGTTTGTATTTTCATTTCAGATGCTGTGCAAATACTACAGCGACGCATAAAGACTCGAGAGTATAGGATTATGCAAATCGATGCGTTCCTAAGGCAATGGTAAATAAAATAATCTTACTTACAAACTTATATTCAATTCTTTTATCATCTATGATGTATTCATTCTTTGATATATGCCAGTGGTAGAACATTGAATGTAGTAAATGTGACCCAAATAACGCGTACCTGTTCCACACGTACTGTAGCGATAACATTGTGTTGCATATCAGCTCTAGAAGGGACACGTATTTTTGACGGCATCGTACAAGTTCGATATTTCAACAAACAATCTTGTAACTACTGGTATATATACAACGTGTGTATAAATTGTCGCAAAAGCTACACGTAGCGACATACTTCCTTCGTTTCTGAATCGAAAATCTAAATGGTAAAATATGGTACTATGCTTCATGCGTCTTCAGGAGCCACTTGAAAGTAACATACATTTGACAACACTGTAGTCGCATACTACCGTAATGGTAGTTACAATACTTGTCAAAATTGACAGACCAGAATTACAAATGACAAATTGGATAACACAAATGATAGATAGGGAAAAGCAATAAGAAAGCTTTATTTAAACAGAATTAGTAGTTTTGATTTTTCGAACGCATCTCTTGTAATAAATCAGCGACACTATTACCTACGCATATGTTCAAATTAATATCCGTCTGTTTGTAAACACATTTGCAATCTACGAGGTATTATCTGTATTACTTGTTCAAGCCTCTCCGGTGTAATTTCTAATACTGCCGCGTTAATTCGTCCTATAACTTCATCAGCGTCTTGTGGAGGTGTTGCGTAAACTTTCACCTTTATGAAACCCCAAACAAAAAAGTCTAAAGGATTTAGGTCGGGAGACCTTGCAGGCCATAAGATAGAACCACCGCGACCAATCCACCTGTTAGGGAAGTGTTCATCCAACTACTCTCTCACATTACGAGAAAAATGTGCCGGAGCTCCATCATGTATGTAAAACATGTTACGGCGTATATTCAATGGCATCTCGTCAATAACTTGTTCTAATACATTTAAATACCCGTTGGCATCAAGTCGATTTGGCAGATAGATTGGCCCAACGACACGGTGATTTATTATACCCAGCCAAACACTAACTGAAAACTTTCTTTGGTGACCGTATTACCGAAACGCATGAGGATTTTCATCTTCCCAATAGTGAAAATTATGGGTATTGAGTACACCATCTCTGGTAAACATAGACTCGTCGGTCCAAAGAACACCTCTTAAAAAGTCGCCATCTTCTTGAATCCTATTTAAGATACTATGACAAAAGTTTAAACGGTGTATGTTATCGTTTTCATAGAGCGGCTACACCTTAGTTATATGGTATGGATAAAGAAGGTTTTCACGTAGAATCAAATGAACGGTCTTATTACTGCGGATATTGAATGTGGACGCCAACTGTCGAGTACTGACGGAGGGATCTTCATGTACTGAGTCTAGAATTTCCTCTTCCAGTTGTAATGTAGGCCGTTGTCTAGGTCGACCAGCGTTGGCATTTCTTTTCTTAAACGAACCAGTTTCACGTAGACGTTGGTCCAACCGTCGAAATACGTTTCCAGTAGGATGTCCCCGGTTTGGAAAACGTACGCGATATTCCTGTTCTGCCATGTTAGCCATTTCCATTACAAAAACCGTATACCATATACATATCGGCATATTCATTAACTGTGAAAACCATTGTAAATAAACAAAACAATAATACGAGAACGATAAAAACACTGAAACAGAAAAACTAATCAAGAGAATACGAGTAATCACGAAAAAGAGCAGAGCTTGCATAAAATTGAACACTTCAGATTAATGTCAAAATTTGACAGTAATGGTTTTGATTGAAATCAAATTAGAGTGCAAAGTCATTGTCCTACAATGTTACCAAATGTGTTTTTCATGAGAGGATGCTTATGAAGAAATGTTGAAACCAGGCTCTAAAATCAAAAAAAAAAAAACTGTTTACGAAAAAACAGGAATAAGAAATCGTCTAAATTCAAAATTGCAGCTATCTATACCGACAAATAACGAACACAAACGCTTATTAAGGAACTAAAAACCGAACTTCAAGAACCTCGTGAAGATTTATGAAGCATAGTACAATATTTTACCATTTAGATTTTCGATTCAAAAACGAACGAAGTATGTCGCTACGTGTAGCTTTTGCGACAATTTATACACACGTTGTATTGTATGCACCGTGTGATTGAAACTCTGCTGTTCACGCGATACAGTCTAAGTATGTATATCAGATTTTAGAAACTAGAAATTATTTTGGTCTAAAATACGAATAATGAGTTTGCACTGTCAGACAATAGGTCAAAAAAAAATATTAAATTGTTATTTTTAACATCTAGATCATGAAAAGCAAATGCTCAAATTATCTTGTATTATTATCAAAACATTTATACGCATGTAAACCAAAAGAGAGAGATGACAAATATATTTTTTACGGAATTTATTGCAAACACTATTGAATATTAGGAATAAAATGCACAGATTCTGAAAATTATTTTTACATTTAATACTTTGGCGGAAACTACAAAAATTAAATTCTGCGCTTCATTTACTTGGGACTAACTAAATTGAATTATTATTATTATTGTTATACTATATTTAGCAGGGATAAATCAATTTGCCGGGTATTGTATAAAATACTTCCAAATTTATTCAGTGAAAATGTTATAATCTTTATAACTTCTGTTATAAACACATAATCAGCAGTGAAACGCTCTTCATTTTACATTTAGTATTACACGTACAATGAAATAAAAAACTTAATGAACGTTGTACCAATTACATACAAGGAGAAAATACAAACAATTCATTGAAACAAAGTTTTAACCTAAACAAGGGATTTAATACTCAAATCTACCCACGATGCGCATGCCCAGATTCTAAAAATCATGTTCACATTTAATCCTTTGACGGAAAGTACGAAAGTAAAATTCTGTGAGTGTAAATCTCTGCGTAAGTCGTAAAGTTTGAGGATCTTGGTTGTATATCTTAAAGGGTACTATACTTACTGGACGATTATCCATTCCATATGTATGTAATTTTCATAATACTCATATTATGAAAATTGCATACAGCACCAGCCGAAACTGTACATAAATCCTTTTTAATGCTTCATTTCAAAAGGACCGCTTATTTACAACATATCTTTTTTAGCAAAAATTATCTTTTTCTTTACTGACTCGGTATACTACTAAAGGCAACTATACACTTCATAAAATGCTTTAATTCGGTAGGCAAAATGAAATGAATAGAAATTCACCAGCAGGGTTTAAGTAATATGTAATACTGAGAAAGATTACATCTAACAAACATGAAATTTAATGAAATAGTTATCAGAAACACAGTTTTTATGACTGGAACTTAAAGAATCAGTTTCACCTACACCTGCGTTTGCTCTATGCGAGTAAGTAATGTATCTACCTATAAAAATAACCAGAAATACATTTGTACCTGCATTCTTAATTTCTTTACTATTGTATTTCATTCATTCGAAATAGAGATGTTGTTCATAAGACCTTGGCCTCAACTCACATGATTCATTCGTGCAAACATTACAAAACCAGTTTTTTTTTTTAATATCAGAACTGGTGTTCTTCTAGTCTAATATGAAATATGCATGAGCATTGTCGATTTCTACACCACAAATTATTTAATATAATAGCTCTAATAGACATTATATCTTTTATTAATAGGATACATAGTTAAAGAATCTGAAAAGTTTTGATTTAATTATAACATCAGGCATTTCATTATTCAATATTTTTACTAAATTAAAATAATTATTGTTTATAAATCCATTAAGTTATCATATTCAGTTATTAGTGTCGTTTATATTTTAGAAGCAGTTTACATTGCTTCAAAGGAACTTTGGCCCATAGAACAAAAATGTCTTTTCTATGTGGTTACTCATATTTTTTTGTTTGCATAACTTATCGCGGCACTACAAGAATATTAGCCATATTATTGCTGTTAATTTATCCAATGCCAGGACTGGACAAAGTTTATTCACAATAATTAAGGAAGATAAATAGATACCTTATTCTTATTTAAAATATTAAATAATATATTCATTCATTATTCAATAAAATTATTTAATAATACTTTGTTGGTACTTGGAAAGATGATCATTGTATATCCTACTGCCTTGTAGATTCTAGCTCCTCTGTCCTGCTTTCGCTTTTTGATCCATCTGTAAACCAGATCAATTCTTTGAAGCTGTTTCTGCAATTGGTTTGATTTTAGCTTATCCGATCCGTGATCTCCACCTCGAGATTTCTGTTAAAAAGATATGTTGAAATCATGTGGTCTAATCTCATTTTCAAAAGGTTGCAGAAATAGAAATATGGTGGACAATAATATTGTTGTGTTCCAATTCTGCATATCTGTCTGCACTCTACAGTTTTTCCAGATGGTGCTGTAATAGGAACTCTTCTTGCTCATGTTATTACTTAACAAGATACATGCTCTGTATCTTGCTAATTTCATTGATAGCGGTTTGCTGCAGCATTCGCCACACCAGAGATGCATGAATGGTTCATGGCTCTCACCATTTATGAAGAAAGAATATAAATATTAGGTTTTGATCCTCATATATTTCCACGGGCTGTTTCTAGCCAAGATGAGTGTTGTCTCCACCTTGGTTTTAATCCCTCTGAGGCTGTTGATTCCAAGAAAAACTTATAGTCCAGGATGGCACCAAGATATTTTGCCTCCTCTGACAGCTTTATTTATTCACTCTAGAATTTTAGGGACCCAAAGATCATCTAAGTTTATGTTTCTCGTGAATGCCATCGTGGTCGTTTGGGTGGTCTATTATTTAGCCCTACTCCTTGGTCCATGCCTGTACGATTAGTACATTTTGTACCGCATTTGAATTTACCTTGGGCTAGAATGGCGAGATCATCTGTATTCTCCAAAGTTTTTGCGCTAAAGTGCTCCAGAATTTTTATTTAATTTCTTAGTTGCAGCAGGGAAACGAAGGATTAATGGAGAAGATCTTTGTTTTGACAATAACTAATACAGAATTAGGAAAAATAAATAAAAAGCTTCATTCGAATATATCATACATTATTAATTATAGTTTCCTGATTATATAGACAATAAATGTGTATAACACGTCAACAAAACCTACAAAATAATGAAACAAAAATATTCTAAAATAACATACCTATTCTAAATGAAATAAATTAAATAAGAATTGGAAAGAAATGTAAATTAAAATTACGGTTAACTGGATACATATAAAGGCTAACTTAAATAAATCAAAAAAAAGAAAACTTGCATAAGTTATAAAAAAGAAAACAGAAAGAAGTAGTCAATCAATAAAAAAGAAATTAAAGCTAAACTCTACCTAAAATCTGAAAAAATGAAAAAATATAACTAACTGGGAATTAGAAAGAATTCTTCTAAAATAAACTAAAAAGTAATAAATATTTAAGTGCTTTCCGAAATAATTTAGATATAGCTATTTCTTTTATATAACTAGGCAAATTATTATAAATTCTTATACCTAACTTCTCAGGACTAAGACGTAGTTATTGTCATACTGGAAACAGGTACACATTCAATTCATTTTCGATTCTAGTATTGTAACTGTGAATATCTGCATTTGTTACAAAGCTATGTCTACTTTTGTTAATATAACAAGCTGCTTCCAGTATATTCATGCAAGCTAGTGGTAGTACCTTAAGACGGTTAAACAATGGTCGACAAGTTTCAATAAAGCGTGCTGCGCAATGCACCGTATTGCTGCTTTTTGTGCAAGTTAAACCTTGCGTGCTCCTACTGATGCACCCAAAATAAGAATGCCATATTGTATTCTGGAATGAATTTCTGCATAATATAACGACAACAAACACGTCTCTGCTGTGTTTGTAATTGTAGACACTTAAATGCATAACATTTACTATGTATTTGCTTTGCCAAACCTTCACAGTGGCGCTTCCAGAGTAAAGTGGATTGCAGCGTTATCCCTATAAATTTGATTGAATCACAGGAAATTAAATTATGGCCATTTATTTCTGAATTTAACGGTGTAACATATCTTAGTCGAGCGTGGAAAATCATATACTTACTCTGTTTTTTCTAAACTCAAAGATAATTTATTCTCTGAAAACCACTTGCCCAAGATCCGTAGCAAATCATGCTAGAATCTCAATCTGCTCTTTCTCAGCATTGAAATGGCATCTGCGTAAATAGTAAAATATACTTCCGATAGAAAAATAATAATGTTATTTAGATAATGAGAAAACAAAACAGGCCCGAGAGGTGACCCTTGAAAACACCATTCTGAATGGGCAACCAGTGTGGCTTTACCACATTGATCTCACCATTGGTTTTTTGTAATTCTCAACTTTACTATTTGTAGCCTATCTTTCAAGAATGATGTAAACCATTCCGCAGCTTTGCCCCTAATACCATACATTTCCAGCTAATTTAAAAGTTTTTTTTTTTGCGCTGCACACAGTAAAGAGCTTTTTGTAAGCCACAGAATATTCCAAGGAGATATATTTAGATTATATAATTATTTGATTAAACAGTTATTCAATGATTTCCAACTCTGTCCCCATATAACTGTTAAAAAACAGCTATGTTACAAAAACACAAATTTCTAGAAAATGTATTTTTGTATGTACAAACATATTGGGTATTTGTATTAACACTAAGTTAAATACTTAAAAAATTTAAATGAGTATATACATACCTTGGATTCTCACCTTATCTGCGATATCTGTACAATTTCACCTGCATATGTTTACGTAACTTTGTGTTTATTATAAGTTTTACGTAAATCCCGGTACTAATCCTGCATAAATATAGAATAGGATGTCTATTATAAGAACACACTCACAATTCGTTCTTTCACGTACATTTCTGCATACCAACCTACTAAATACCTGTAGGTGGTATATTATTATATCACTAATTATATAAATCGTGTTAAATTCTTTTTTAACGCAACGATTGCGTTGACCTTTAAACTTAAGCACGCAAAACCGTCTACATACATTTCCCGGCAAGTAATTCATCTTCCTAAATTACCCATTTCACAAACGGATTGGCTTTTTTGACGCGGTCGCCAAAAACATTTACGAGATACATTGCCCAAGAGTTATGTGTATATACAAAAGTATTCTAAATTTACCGTGTGTTCTAGTGAAACGGGGCCATCAAAAAATAGTGTAATTCTTGGGCGGACTGGAGTAATTTGTTTATGGGATAATTTAATAGCCATTCATCTGGAAATCTTTATATAGAATCCATTACCAATCGTGCATATTATCTGGGAGCATTTACCTGTAAATAAGTTTAATTTTCGCTTTGTTGACACTATGTGTTTGATGAAATAATGGTTAATTGTTATATATTTCTGTGAAAGAAAACAGCACGCATTTAAAACAAATTATTTATTGTTGATGTTTTTTTTATGGACGATACATTAAAATAAATTAGTGAATCGGATTTTTTTTTTTTGCAAAATGGCGCTGGGTGGCAGATCAGAACAGGGATGGCATGTCAAGCAAACAATAGGTACTGACGTTTCTACAAGCTGAGCAGTTCAATCCCAAGATTCAGGTCTGCTAGACTATTTTTCTGCAGGCATTTCAAAATGTAGGCCTAATACGAATACGTCTTGCCATCTAGTTAGCCTAGATCGGTTCCGTGGTTAAAGAAAATATTGCAATACCATAGCAACGAAAAATAATATATTAGGAGTGTCAGTGTAAAGTCTCACGTCAAAAACTCAAACCAAAGTTGCGCAATAAAATTTGAAAAAAAGGATGTCGACTGAAATTTTAAGAGACCGATTAAGAGGTAAGCAGATTTAGGAAGATATGCTAATTAGGGATTGTAAATTTACCGACTTTTTCATTCACCAATAATTCGGTAAATGAAAATGAAAATACCGGTTTACCGGTAAATTACCGGTAATTTTTTTTTTTTAATAAAATTTAGGTAATAAAAAATATGTCATTTTGACTTCTACTTCACATGTTTTATTTGAAAGATATAAAATATAAAAATTAAAGTGTTATTCTAAATAAACTACCTATAATAAAACAGAAATAAAATAATACAGAAAAATAACACAACAATGCAACAGAAGTAATGTATAGTACCTAAAATGGTATTAGGTACACACATACCGATTACTAGTTTTTATAAAATAGCTTCTCAGGAAACTTAATTTATTTAAAGTCTTATCTCCTAATCTTGATCTAATTTTTGTACAAAATAATCCAGATCTCGAGAATACCCTTTCTGATTCAACACTTGTTGGTCGAATGGTCATTAAATAATCAAATACTATTTAAATATACTTCCCCCATACTTTTTCGTGGTGGAAGTACTGTAATTCATTTGTGCTTTTTGTGTCCAATCTTTTGTGTTTTTTGCTTGTAGAACTGATATTCGGTTTTTTGTTTGATAAGGTCATACAGTTTCTGTTTCATTGATAATTCGACATTATGTGTAGCTGTATAAGCATCAATATTTTTATTATCTGACTTTGAATTGGAATCCATATCAAAATCATTTAAGTGATTTTGACTATTATTAACAATAATTGAAAGTATTTCAACAATGCCTATGATTATTGTTGCTTCATTGTTTATATTAAAAATGTCATAATTTTTTTGATCCGACAAAACCAAATTAGGGTCTGTCAAATAGTGTAATATGTCTGAATTCCAAGTGCTTCTCTCCTTTATGCTATATATCAATGCTTTTTTCAGTTCAGCGCTTAAAAATGTATTTTGGTTGGTTAATTCATCCAACATAAATTTCAAAGTAAGATCGGCTACATATAAACTTTCGTTATCCAACTTGCTTGAGACTTATTTTTTGCTCTTTTTGAGAGTTTTTTCATTCCTTCTCTTTCTGACTAACTCGGTGGATTGGGGTTTATACGTTTATAATAAAAAAAAAATTATCAGTTTCTTTTCTATATTCTCTATTCTAGAACATCACAGCGGCTCTCAATCTCAAGAAGTTTAAATTTTAAAATAAACTTAATCTTTTTTTTATTTTCAATTGTCCTTTTAGACCTGTATAAATATCTATAAACATAATATTTTGTACATAAAGATATCTGAGTCGGATTTGATCGATTTTTTTATTTACCGAATTACCGGTAAATTTTTGTAATTTACCGAACGTTTTTTGGTCAATTTACCGGTTAACCGGTAAACCGGTATACAATCCTTAATGCTAATACCCTTGACGATCAATGTGCTTCGTGTGTGTGTAAACTTGGATTGCGAGCTTCAAAAGAGGTAAATTTTCCATTGAAGATAAGCACCGATCGGGAAGCCCAATTTTTCAGTCGTTTTGTCTCCGAAAATGTTGATGCAGTTCATGACATGATTTTGTCAGATCGCCGAACTGGGCTAAAACGAATATCTGAGGCACTAAGTATTTCATATGAACGCGCCCTTCATCTAGTTCACGTCGATTTGAACATGAGCAAAATTTCTGCAAAATGGATCTCCAAATGTCAGAATGTTGATCAGAAGCGTGCAAGGATGAAAGCATCGTGTTTGGTTTGAAAAAGACGCAAACTTCTAAAGCCGCATTGTTACTGTGGATGAAGCTTGGATACATTTCTACGGCGAAACAAAACCACGATCAATAGAATGGATGCACTTTGCTTCTCCCAGCCTTAAGAAGTTTTGTGTTCAAAAATCTGCTGGAAAAATTCTTACTTCAGTTTTTTTGGGATTGCCATGGAGTAATCGTGACTGATTTTTTGGATAAGGGTGGAACAATAACTGGAAATTATTATTCGACGTTACTGACCACTCTATGTCAAAAAGTTAAGATGAGAAGACGCGGAAAATTGTCCAAAGGTGTATTGTTTTTGCAGGACAATGTCTCTGCACACAAATCGCATGTTCCCATGCAAATAATTCGTGATTTAGGGTTCGAATTACTTGAACAACCCCCCCCCTCTCAATTCTGATCTGGCTCCTCCCACTATCATAGTTTTCTTCTTAACTGAAAGAAAGTTTAAACGGTGTTAATTTTCTTAACGAAAGAGTGATAAAAGCTATGGAGGCCTGGTTTGCAGAGTAAGATAAAGTTTATTTTTGAAAGGTTGCATGTTCGTTGTAATAAATATATCCAATTAAGAAGATAGTATGTTGAATAATAAAATATTTGACTTTAAAATTTTGTATGCTTTTATAGTACTAAGAATTTTTCAATACATCCTCGAATACACCTTTCAAAAGTTGGGCATTATCGCATTATTTATTTATATCGACTATACAATATTTCCTGTCTAGATAATTACCCTTAATCTTGTTGATAAAATTTTATTTTCTATCACTAATAAAAATATCAGAAGTACAGTAATAGTTGATAACAAGTTGCGACAAATCTAAAACATTATATAAACTTAGGTATATTCCAGAATTCCGACACTAGAATGAAGTTTTCGCAGAGAATAGTATACTATCTTTTTCGCAATCATGTTAAATATATGTGAAATTGAAATATGTTAAATACAGTCGCGAGCAAATGTTATAGGCACCCTAAATTTTTGGGCGATATCACAGTAAGAAATGAGTAAATAAAAACTTGTAGGTAATACATTATAAATATGTAGTATTTTAAGGGATCTTATTAATTTGTTGCATATTAGACTGTTTTTAGTACAGCTATAATACTTCTTAGGTGGGAGGGGGAAAGTGACATCTCGAAGACTTGAAAATATATATAAAAAAATAAACATTACAAAAGTATCTATAAAGACTATTGTAACCATAAAGACGATTATATAAACGTTGAAATAACTGTCACAAAAAAAATGCAAGAAACATGAAACCCATTAGTTTTGTCAAAGGTGCCTATAACATTTGCTCATGACTGTATGTTTAAAATTAAAACACGTTAAATGCCTTATTAAGTAAACATAATTTTATTTTTGTTGACTGTTTGATAAAGAATGATTTCTTCTATCAGAGAAGAGCCTTTAATATCACATGTTTTTGAGCTTAAGGCATACTGACACTGATATAAATTTTGATTTCTTCTCATTATTTGTATAGGAATTTCGAAAACCATAACAGATACATCTTTGCTTGTTGGAAAGAGTATTGTGCCACCAATATGCAATGAGTTATTCTTCTTCTAATTTTACACTCCTATTCCAGTCAATCCGACTTTTCTGGCAATAGTTTACGCATGCAGTTGAACAGGGATTGTGTAAAGGATATAATAGCATTGCCTATCCTGTCTAGAATAAATGATTGTATTCTATTCGGACTATTTCTTGAAAGCTTGAAATGAAAAAGCTTGGGACACCTATATAGCTTTTACCACCGACCAAAGCTTTTGATGCTCAATATAATCAAAGGCTGCACTGCTGAAAGTTTATTTTACAACCGCGAAAATCCTAACAGCAGCTCTTGGATCGGCCGTAAGAGATCGAAAGCCAAACAGCAAAATAATATTCGGCGGCTTGTTGACTATTTTTGTTACAAATAATTTATTAAACTAACTAAACTAAAAATAATTTGTTAAACTAAATTTGTGAAGCATTTAAACCACTGACAACACCAACTATAATGATCCTAATGAACGAACTGTTAATGGTAAAGTAAACATAATGCTTCAATTGTTTATTGCGTTTTCCATGGCAAGACCTGATTTATGTTAAAACCAGTAATAGTGTATTATGCTATTATTTACTAAAATAATTGCTATGACCCTTACATCATTCATTCATTCATTCATTCATTCATTCATTCATTCAAGTTAGGGTGGGCACTTGATGTCCGGGCACTTGAACTAGGTGCTCATTGTACCATCCCTATTGATTCTCTTATTTCCACTCGAGCAGCTTGGTGTTCTCTATAAAGCCCAGTATCTTGCCCAGTGGAAACTTGAGGACCTTCGAGGGCTCCAATAGATCTCTCCCAAAGTACTTCTGCCTAAGTACCCTCAGACCCTTACATCATTACAAGAAGAAAACGATGCACTATTAGAATATGTCATATAGTCAACTATGGTTTCCATTAAAAAAAAGGAAACTTTGCTTTCTAATTTAAACATGCTAAGCAAAATTAAAAATTTAAGTTGTTTGACATTAAATTCCCTAGAAACAGTATTAAAAGTTTTTTTTTCCTGTTTTGAAAATAAAAAAGTTAAGTACAGCACTAAAAAGGTTTGGTAAATTTCAATTTTCTGTTCGAATACCTAATAGACAAAAGCGCCTCTGGATTAGACTTATGAATATGCAAATCTTTCTTCATTTAACCCAATGCGTTTGGTTTTCGATATCCCCATACAAATAATGAAAAAAAGAAAACTTACCCTGTATAGCAATATTTTACAGACATTCAAACATTTTCGTGTTTGAGTTTCACAACGGAAGTGCCATTTTGCCTCCACTCGAACTCGTCTGAATCAACTTTTTTTTTTTTTCGTTTCAATAAAATGAACTGCGATATATTGCCTAGCCTGCAAGCTGTCACCAGCACCGAAAGCGAAAGGATATCGCTGCCTCATCCAATTTACTTATCGATTAAATTTGAATAATTCGCACCCCTTCAACCACTAGGAGGGCATGAGGGTTGGCGACATGAATAAATGTCAAACGACTCTAGAGGTGTATCTACCATGTACATAAAGCTTTTGATAGGTATTAATAGACTTGAAATGTCGATATTAACGGACGAGAAACACAGGAAGTGTTGCGAGATTAGTTCACATTCAGGGCTTAATACTTGCATTCGATAATAATGAATTGAAATAATATCACATTGTATAGAAGGAAAAATGTAGCAAAAAATTATCACGATTGTGGTATGTACACAGCGTCGTAGTGGCACTGAGCGGGCCCTATATCAAATATTTTTGGAAGATCTCTTTTTAAATAAAACATCGTGATAAACAAATATACGGTATTTAATTTCTTTGCTCTGTTTTTAGCGGCGTCAATATTAAAAACATGAATGAATACGACGTTCGCTTTATTGAAAAACTTTTTTCAAAGTATAAATAAATGTTAAACAGTATAATTATAAATAAAATGTTTTTGTTTAATAAATGACAAATGTTTGTTTACTATGATTTTGAACTATATATTATGTATTTATTTTAAAGATTGCCGTTTTAAAGTAGGATTTTGTATTATTTGTTTTGAATTTTGTTAGAGGTTTTATTATATTTGTGTCCTAAATAAAATAAAAGGACACAATTATAATAAAAACTTACAGCTTAAAAAATACATGAAATAACTCAAAAATCATACCTTTGATTTCAACAATGTAACAATTTTTAAAAGAAGAACAAATTTAAAAACACGTAATATACTTGAATAATCAAATTTATAAACATCAAATGCAGTCAATGATAAACCGATATACAATATTTCACAAAATATTTAATTTCATTTTATAACTAAATACAATATTTTTAAGAAACTATTTTTTACAAAATTAAAAACAATAATCAACATCCTATTTTAAAACGCAATCTTTAATAAAACATAACAATATATTCAAAATATAGTAAACAAAACAATTTTGTCATTTATTAAACAAAAACATTTTATTTATAATTTACACTGTTTACATTTACTTTATACTTGAAAAAGCTTTCAATAAAGCGCAAACTTCTATTATTCATGTTTTTAATATTGACGACCTAAAAACCAAGAAAAAGAAATAAATTTGTGACATGCGTCAAGATTTGAAGCTTTAAAAAAAATATAGGTATGCCCCCAGCAAAATCATAAA